>CM076574.1:705512127-705626361 GCA_034641835.2 Pinus albicaulis
GGATAGGGAGGACGCAGATCCAGCAGATCTAGTCAGAGAGGACGCAGATCTGGATAGGGAGGACGCAGATCCAGCAGATCCAGGTAGAAAGGACTCAGATCTAGATAGGGAGGACGCAGATCCAGCAGATCCAGCTAGGGAGGATGCAGATCTAGAGAGAGAGGACGCAGATCCAGCTAGGGAGGACGCAGATCTGATGAGCAGGGTTATTGTGTGGGGTTTTGGCAGCGTTTTTCAGTGTTTCCAGCCCTGAGGAGTTTGGTCATCTCATCTGGAGGATTTGTGGTTGGGTTTACCCCTTCTTGCCAGCGTTTCATTTGGCTTCTGCGCTGTCACTAGCAGAGACAGCGTTTTCACTGGTGAGGGTTTGATTGGTGGATCTTCGGTGGTGGAGCATCAGCTTCACATTTTCTGGGGTTGTCTGGAGGATTGAGATCAGCTACCTTTCCAGTTTTCAGCTCATAGTTCCAGTGCATTGCAGCAGTAGTTTTCCATAGCAGTTTCTTCAGCCAGCTAGGACGTTGTCCCTATTGCAGCCATTATTTGTTCTGAGAGGGTCTCCACTTGCCTAGGGCAAGGATAGGTGCACTCATTCTGATTATCTTGTACCCCTATATATGTATTCTCAGATTAATAAAATGGCTTAGTGTTCTGGCATTCTATGTGTACTTGTTCCATGTTCTGGTTCCGGCATTTTGTTTTATATATCTGTCTGGTATATTTCTGTGTATTACTGGTTATTTCCCTTTGGGGATATTACACTTCTCTACCACAGACACTTCCGACATTGTAAAATTTTGGGGGCGATTTTCTAGTTTAAATGAGTGGGTATGAATCGTATTGCTAGAAATTCTTGTTCTCACTGAACTTGCAGTTAAATCTAAGGGAATCGATGAATTATACGAGTGGGAGGAACTTAGACAAGGACTGAAACTGAAGCCATTATTTCGAACTTGCCGCCGCATCACTTGCACTTGCCGGCGCTGAAGTGTGAACTGTGAAGTCACTCGATCACCCGCCGCCACTGGAGTGTGAAGTCACTAGTGCATTTGCCATCACCGCATCACCGTGGGAGCAGCGCCAGAGACCTACGAAAATTCTGCGAGCATTCTGTGAGTCGGCCCTCTCATATCCTGCTTATAAATTAATGGGGAATGCATGAAGATGGCCATGCATTGGCCTCAAGATCACCAAAGTATCCCTCAAAAAATGGTTTATGATCATTTATGCCACATTATAGTATCCATATTGTTGGAGAATTATGAAATTTTATGCCACATTGCCACTGCTACACTGCATTATTAAAATTTCAGAGTACTTGGCAGCAAGCCTGTAGATATTTATGCCACATTGCCATAATTTATGCCTGTAGATATTTTTAATTTTTTAATAAGTACTTGGCAGCAAGCTGCAAAGCAGCAAAACCCTCTCTCCTAGTTATCTGCATTTTTAATTTTTATTTATTTTTTGTCTTGCAAGAGCCATAAATTAAACAAAAGCAGCAAAGCCACAACTTCAAATCTCGATTCTTCAATCTTAACAGAAGCCACAATTTAAACACAAGTCCAAAACAACTACAATGCCGGAGGGAGAAGGATTTTGCTTGGGCTTATTGTGACAAGATTCCCGGAAGCGCCAAGCTCCTTTGTAAATTTTGCAAAAATGAATGTAGTGGAGACATCTATAGATTCAAGTACCACCTTGCATAGATACCCGGGCATGATATAGGTCTCTACGGCAAGGTTGACGATAATGTCAAACACCAAGCAACCTTGGCCCTTGACATGTTGAGTCAGCATAATGCTAAGAGAGCAAAGCAAAAACAAGAAATAGGAACTCTTGGAGCTGACGTTTCTTCTTCCAATACCCCCTTTTCATCTCCTTCTATTGAGTCCTCAATGCCATTCCCAAGTTTCTCACACATGCCTCCAAGTCCAAGTCAAACTCAAGCCCAAATGAATTGACCTGAATTCAACACTGGAGGTGGAAACATAAACACTCTTTTTCCTCCCCGCACAAAACCTGGTTCCCAACCTACCTTGGATGGCACTGGTTGGAAAAAAGATATCCATAGACAGGCAAGGAAGGCCATTGCTAACTTTTGGTTCTATTCTGACATACCTTTCCATTGTGCCAGAAGTCCTTATTGGCAAGCTATGATTGATGTAGTCGCTGTTGCAGGTCCAGGATTCAAAGCCCCTACATCAGAGAGCCTTAGGACAGATTTGTTGTTAGAGAGTGTTGAAGATGTCATGCTTGTGCTAACTGAGTTTCGTTCATCATGGGTAGAGACAGGGTGCACCATCATGAGTGATGGATGGACTGATCAGAGGAATAGAACTTTAATAAATTTCCTTGTATCTTGTCCAACAGGCACAATGTTTCTCAAATCAGTGGACGCCTCAAAAAAGGTTAAGACTGCCCAACTTATTTGTGAAATGATGGAGGAAGTCGTTCAAGAAGTGGGAGAAGAACATGTTGTACAAATTGTCACCGACAATGCAGCTAATTATATGGCCGCTGGTAGACTTTTTGAGATTAGGCACCCCACTATTTTTTGGACCTTTTGTGCTGCCCATTGCATAGATTTAATGCTTGAGGACATTGGTAAGCTTCATTGGATACATGAGGTTGTGGAGAAGGCAAAATCCATAACCAAATACCTGTACAACCACACTATTGTCCTAAACACCATGAGAAAATACATTGAAGGTAAAGAAATTGTTCGACCTGCAGTGACTAGATTTGCAACAAATTTCATATCTTTGCAATCTGTGGTTGAGCAAAAGATAAATCTGAAGAGGATGTTCTTGGGACTTGAGTGGATGGCATCTAAACATTCCAAGGCCCTTGAAAGCATTGAAATTGTTGCACTTGTG
The DNA here is from genome assembly GCA_034641835.2 of Pinus albicaulis. NCBI lineage: Eukaryota > Viridiplantae > Streptophyta > Pinopsida > Pinales > Pinaceae > Pinus > Pinus albicaulis. The sequence continues at coordinate 705,515,007 of CM076574.1, forward strand.
TTTAATGACGGTTTTTGGGAAGATGCCGAAGAGATTATTGCTATAACAGAGTCCCTTGTCAGAGTTCTCAGGTACTTCAAGTCTTTTAGTTTTAACTTTTTCATTTTTTAAATTTCATTTCAAGCTTCTTTTTATTTTCAAAGTTTCATATTTCATTAAATTTGAAAGCTTGAACTTTCAGGATGGGTGATGGTGACAAACCTACTATGGGTTACATTTATGAGGCGATGGATCTCGCAAAGGAGGCCATCAAAAGAGATATGGCGATGAGGAGGCAAAGTATTTGCCTCTTTGGGATATTATTGATGCACGTTGGGATAGGCAATTGCATTCCCCCTTACATGCTGCTGGGTACTTCCTAAACCCACAGTATTTTTATGATAAGAGCAAATTTAATGAAGATGGGGAGGTTGGCAGAGGACTTATGACATGCATTGAAAGGTGCTCCCCTGATCCAGAATTTCAAAGCCGTGTCTTTTCCCAACTACAGGATTATAGGACGCCAGCCAAATTATTTGCCTAAACCAATGCTATACGAGAAAGGACTAAGATGTTGCCAGGTACCCTGAAGGCTTCATCAATTCATTAAATTTGTTTAAAATTTATTTTGTATGTTAAATGTTTTATTAAATTTTGTTTTCTTTTTAAGTTTTTAGTACTTAGTACTTACTACTCACAAACACTTGGCATTTTCTAGGTCTTTGGTGGCAAAATTTTGGTAGTGATACGCCAGAGTTGAAGAGATTCGCCATTCGAATCTTAGACCAATCATGCAGTGCTTCAGGTTGTGAGCGCAACTGGAGCATGTTTGAGAAAATACATTCTAAGAAGCGCAATCGATTGACACAAAAGCGCTTAAATGACCTTGTATTTGTCCATTACAATCTACGATTTTGCAACAAGCAAATACTAGGTGAGAGCCTGAATTTGAAGTTTTTATAATTTGATTTGCACTTCAAAATTTAAACTTTAAACTTTAAAGTTCAAACTTTAATTTACATTTCAATGTCTCATGATAATGACAGGTTTGGATCATTCACCAATTGACCTTGAGGAGATAGATCTGCAAACTACAAATGCATTAGATTGGGTCCAATTAGAGGAGGAGCCTCCTCTTTTAAGTCTACATGACTTGGAGAACTTAGAGAGTCAAGCAAGCGAAGGAGTGGGAGGTATAGCTTCTAGTTCTCACTCTTAGAGTCTTACACTCTCAGTTATTGATTTTGTAGTATTTACTGATTTGCTTAGCAGTATTTTGTAAACTTTTAGAAGCATATGCTTCTGGTTCTATGTAGTCACTAGTTAGGACTCAGTACTTCGGATCATGTTTGGAGTCTGGACTCATAATATATATGAGATACTTATTCATTCATGATATTTTGGACATCTATTGATATTATGCATTGTTTGGACATGGCTTTATTGAATATCAATGAAAATAGTTGTTTTAATTCAATATATGTGTATATCTTTATTTATTGAATTTGCCAATTTTTTCCCGATTTTTTCCCGATCCGATTCAAACTCTTCGCTCTTTTGCCTCGCCGATTTATTGTCGATTCCGAGTCTGGTAACATTGTTGAGAGGGAGTGTTAAAATTGGCATCTAGAAACTCCACTTTGGACAACTCATATGATGGAGATGATATTTTTGTTGGATTCCTCTTTCTGAGAGGTGCAAGATTGATCTAAAGATCATCTTGTTTGGATGAGAAGAAGTTGGATTTTGTATTTATTCTCTCACTCGTGTACATTTGTCAAGGTCGGCCAGAAATGTAATGTAGGCTCATAAGCCCCAAAAGATGTGCCTCCACCCTTCACTGATGGATATATATTGGAGAGACTAATTCCTCATTTGGACATCATCTCATCACACATTATCTCTCCTCTCTCATTGGTTCGTACAGCCTCCAAGGAGCCTCTCTCTCTCTTTGCACGTGTGGAAAGGAAGGTCAGATTTTTGGACTGTTTCTAGGGCAGAAAACAGAGCGTTGACCAGCGTTAACTTTGGGTCAACTTCATGTCTTGACTTCGATTTTTGGGCAGAATTCCGATCTTTGAAGGCTGCAGCTATTGGGTTGACCGCAGACTTTGACCACAGAGTTCACTGTTCCATTGACCAGGTTTGACCGAGTTATTCAGGACTGTTTAGGGCTGACTTTGTCTGCCTTTGGAGGTTGAGTTGACTGGGTTTGACCGAGCTTCATTGGAGGAGATTTATTGCTGGTTTGACCAGCGTTGACCTTTTTTGGTTAGGGCATCATGTTGACTACTGTTTGACTGAAGTTTTGGGCAAGTGAAATTTGTATATTGTAGTCTCTCTCTCTGCTGAATTTTTGAAGAATAATAAGAAGATTTGATCAAAGGGTTTCCCCACATTGGGGTTTTTCCCTAGCATCCGCCAAAATATTGTGTCCTCTTGTCTTGGCTTGTCTTCTGGTTATTTGTTTATATTCTATCAGCATTTACTGTCAATGTTAATGTGATTGTTAATCTGGAATTGAAATTGGGCTAATAAGAAAAGATTGAAGCAAATTGTTCTAAGCATAGAACATACCATTGTTATCTAAAATTAACAATAACGTTATCCTCAGTAGTTTGCATGTGATTTCTAAGTTAAAAAAGGGGCACATGCAATAGCTTTGGTTTTATTAAACGGTTTGCTTATTTAGGCAAGGCACATGCATTCATGCAGTTAAGGTTATACTGTGTAGATCTATGGAAGGATGGATCCTTCCATGCCTCAAATCATCTCTGGTTGAGGCATTGTCATGCACGTGTCCAGATTCATTGCACCTAGTCTTCCTAGTCTATAAAGGAGAAGACAAGGGTATAGATTTAATTCACACAATTCAGCAGCAGGCAGTGAACTTATTGTTTAGTAATAAAATAAGATAATTTTATTAATGCTCAACAAAAACATTCAAGTATGTCAATGGGACAAATTAAAAATGGTACAATGTGGGAGTGCGAAAGCAACTCCCATTGATAGCAGAAAAAATAGAAAAATGAAAGCCTAACTAAAAGCAAAGATATAAAAGAATATTGTTATCCTCAACTTAACTGCGTTAGAAGGTGTTATACTTTCCCTGATGACTCAAATAGCAAAGTTTGCATTTCGGCAGTAAGGTAGGTCCTTGTCAATAGATAATTCTTTGTTAACCCTTCCAACACAAAAGGTTGGTTCTGAAAAGTCAATTCTCCTTTAAAAAAAATGGTCCTATGTTAGTTAACCCAACCACCTATGTTAGTTAACCCAACCAGACAACTAGCAAAGAAGGTCCTGATAAACCTTTTTCTATCAAAACCTAAAGGGTCAGTGCATTTTCTAAATGTCATTATAATTTGTTATTATGTGAGATTTATATCTGTGATTCCACTTCACAATTGGAGATTCCAAATTTGTGGTTTCCAATCAGATATATAATAATGAACTTGTATTGAAATAAAATGAAATGATATTTTAATGTCTATGAGACTAAAAATAGTTTATGGGACCACGAGTTCCCTGCTTTTTGTCTTTTGCATTTTAATCCTTTTCTTATTCAAAATAACAGAAGGACATTATTAGCCCACTAGATTAATTCAAATGGTTGAGTACTGTGAATTATAAATAAGAGGTTGCAGGTCAAGTCCCCAAGCTAATTGCGTATATGAATATTGATGTCCCCCAAATTAAGTTGCCAACACTGTAACAAGCCAATTTATTGGAAGTATGGTACTCAAATTGAGGGGAATGGGAGATAAAACTAAATAACTAAATAAATACTAAACAGAAGAGCATTTTCCAAAGACATCCATATTTTTATGTCTAATAGCTTTTATCTATCTTTGAACCCCAAATCTAGTAAAATAACCTACTTTAAAATGAGAAGAGCTCGATAAAATTTGAATCTCGTACCTCTGCCTGTAAAGATTGATGATTTTACCGATAATGTGTTCTACCACAAAGACTTCAATACATTTTTTTAGTGGAATTGTGGTATTTTATCATTTAAATTACATTTTTTAATATAAATATACATTCTGTGACCAGAAAATCCGAAGAAGTTGGATTATGAAGAAGCCTGCGTATCAGCGTGCTCGGCACTGATAAGAACCTAAAGTGGCCAGATCTTATAGTGCATCTATAAGTTTTGTCTGTGTTTTCCGTTCTATAGACTGGGTCTGTAATCAGCCAGGTAGCCTCCAAAAAGCTATCTCATTTACTGAGAAGCCATTACTGGTAAATGTTGATACAGTCCATCTCAGGAAAGAACATTAGGGTCTGTAAATCAAACTCTGTATTTTGAGATCTTCTGAAATCAATAAAGAGAGAAAGTTGTTCCTCATATTTTGAGTACTGTAAACTCTGAGCTTTTATATTGTTTGTTGAGGTAGTATTTGTGTGAGATTGTTATACCAGAGGTTCGCCAGAAGTTCACCAGAGGTTCGCCAAAAGGCAGAAGGGACGCCAGACCGTAAAAGGCGAGGGAAGCCGTGAAGAAAGGTCGACAGAGCGTGAAATGCCCCAGTAGGTTCGTGTATGGGTTCATGTATGGGTTTGTGTATGGATAATTAAATTTCACACAAGGAAGAGACTCAACAAGGCCAAGATCAGCCTGTGTTGCTGCTGCAAGCTTTAGTCAGGAAGCCCCTACAAGAAATTGGTATCAGAGCCAGAAAGTGTTGTCTGGTTCGTTAAGGTTAGTACTCAAATCTAATACTCTTTATTGAAGAATGGATTCTTCAAGAAGATCAGTTTCTTTCCGTGAAATAGAGGATAAAGATCAAGTTGAACAAAATCCTCTGAGAGATATGTTTGCTTCATCATCTAGTCGTGTTATTAACTCTGCTGATTTAGAATATATAGAGAGTCAGCCATCTGCAAGATGGCAGTTACCAGTTATCAAAGCATTCGATGTATATTCCGATCTCTCTCCATTCCATCTGATTGCTGCAACTAGAATTTCTATAAAAGAAATTGTTAATCAAATTCAAGAGAATTCTGACTGCGTGCAATCCATTCCCCTTCTTGATCCTAAAACCCTTCAGGTAGAAGCTAAGAGGCTAAAAACCCAATACCTTCATTTGGGTTGTATCAGGGTTGGGATAAGTGCTCTGACACACAGAGGTTTAGAAACATTTGTATTAGCCACTGTCAGAGACTTAACACATAATAAGTATACAGATTCCTTGATAGGAGGGATAGTAGGTCCACTGTCAAATGGTCCAGTATATTTTGACTGCTATCCAAATTTCTCAGTATATGTTTATGATAAACATATAAAGGACATTTTACAGTTGCAGATCCAGACTTCTGGATTCGATATGAGGAAAGACAGAAGTAACATCTCTATTCAAACTAGAGGATGTTTTAGACATAAAAATACCTTGTATCCCGCTGTCCTCCATGCTCCTAGTCAGGATTCAAAGTCCAGTGTGGTAGTTCTAACAAATTCGAAGAATCAAAAGATAGAACACCAAATAATTAAATGGGAAGATTTAAGTTTCCCCGAACACTGGGTTGTGAATAATCCCAAACCTCCAGGTATGTAGAGTATCACATTAGCAAATGTCCAAGAAGACAAATCTTCTGCTGTCATCTCCTTTCCCAGAAGATCTACTATTGACCGTTAAAGAATAAATAACCTCTGCAAAAGCTCACCATTGTATAAAAACCCTGAAGTTGTTGATACTACTTGTTCATCTCAATCCACTATACATTGCCAAAAAAATTACTCCACCATTGAGAAAGAAGTCAAAGCTGCTTGGAACGCTGCGGATAAATTTGAAATCCCAGAAGATCTACTATTGACCACCGAAGAATAGATAACCTCTGCAAAAGTTCACCATTGTATAAAAACCCTGAAGTTGTTGATACTGCTTGTTCATCTCAATCCACTGTACATTGCCAACATATTGATTTATTTGAATTTTCCTAGTTAGTAAATTTTTCTTCTATTGAAGTTATTTGCCCAAGCTGTAAATCTGTTGTAAACTTAAGCCAACTTGTTGAACTTGTGATTCATTATAATCATCATCCCAGGACTGGAGAAGCCCCGCCTTCCACATCTGTCAATCCATGTCCTAACCCTAAATGTTCAGACATTCCATTTCCACATGAGTCTGATCATGTGATGATGATGCACAACCTACCTTCCTTGGAAAATGAGGACCCTAGGCTAACAGAGATATTCAGCGATTTGAGACCTCCTGGTATGCCCAGATATGGTATTGGATACAACCAATAGGTCAACTCGTCCCATTTGTCTTGCTTGTGGGAACGCAAGTGAATGTCAGATGGCTGATAGTAGTGGGTCTTGGGGACATATTTGTAATATCCCTTTCTTGATTTGTGTTGACCCTTTTTATTTCTGCTATACCTGGTTGGGTAGTGTCTGTTCTGTTTTCTTGCTTTCTTAGCCTGCTTCTTTGCTTTTCTTCTCTTAACAATTGGATCATTAAGAGAGAGACCATATTTCTGACAGATTGATTTGCTATCAGGCATCCGTGACAATTTCTGCAAAGACTTATTCACTTTCATGTTAGTGCATAACTCAACCATGGTTTTAGTAATGATGGTATATATTTCTCCCCAAGTATAAGACTCAAATGGCAACTGAAAAGCATCTTGTTGTCTAAGCATATCAACAAACTTTGAAGGAAGGGCAGCAAGATATACGTGTTTCCAAAGTAGATTCTTTAGGTCTTTTACTTCAAATATTCGCTACTTCCAATCTCGATGAAAATCTTCATACTATGATAGCTTATGGCATTTAAGGTTCATGAGAATCATTTCATTTTTGTCAGCGATCTCAATTTCTAAACCAAACCAGTGTTCCAGAATCATGGAAGTCAGAGCTCCTATCATATTGTTTTGAGGAGTACCATCTGGATTGTGAATGATGTCACCTTGTTCATCCCTTAGGACTTCATTTTCCATTTTACTTATAAGGGCTGGTGATGATTCAATCTCCCACCATTTTAACAAAATACCAGTAAAACAATGAATAATTGTTTTACAGGCATCAATTTCAGACTTACCCCTTAAGCACGTCAACTTATACTCGGTGAACATCATGTCAAGCAATTGTCTTATTTGGCCTACATTCAAACTGTCTACATTCCATTCTCGATGAGCATCTGGGTGGAATGTATAGGCCTCTGGAATCTTACCTTTGCCATTTACATCAAGAGCAGGGTGTCTTGTATACTGACTTTCCAATGGCTCATATATTGGAAGGATATGGGCTTCTGACCCTGAGGGAGATTCTTCTTCTAATTCTTTAAGAAATACTAAGGTATTGGATGCAAATTTGCAACCACATACTGACATCCTCCATTTGGTACCAGAGAGAAGAGTATATCCAAAAGGCAACAAATGGATACATGACATGATATACTCTAGAAGCATGATGGATTCCCATATTGCAGAAGAAAGTCTCAATAATGATTTTCATGATATTAACATGATCTGGTCACAAGGAGGAGACAGACGCTGAATATATCACAAATATTTCTGCATCAATAGAACAAGAGATCCTACATTCACTTACGACAGTGCTTTATGGCCAGGGAATAATCCTTCTCTTATATTTCCTGACACTGTCTATAATTTTTCAGGATACAAAAAGCTTTGGTGGGATATTGATGCAGGGGCATTAGGCTCAAAAGTTACTTTGTACATAAGTAGACATAGGGGGTCCCATGTTCTTTAGATTTCTTGTAAATATTAAATAAATTTGGTAGGGAATTGTTAATTATTCTCAAGTCATGAGAAATTGGTTAAGATAGGAATACGAAGAGTCAGTTAGGATTAGTTCAGTTATTGAGTCTGATTTTAGGAATTGGGAATACTAAGAGTTGTTGAACTGTTTGGAGACCTGAATCGATTCAGGTCATCCTTGTGGTATAAATGTAATCCTAAAGGTAATCAGAAGAGAGTCAGGGGGAGAGGTAGAGAACCTCTTTAGCAACAGAATAGGAGGATAATGGCCACTGAACTGAATATCTGGCCTGTCATGAATTTGTAAGAAATTGCTTTTGAGATTGATCGCCTGTATATATATATATATATATATATATATATATATGGAGAACTACTTATAAGTTCCATGTGTGACTTATGTCTTCTTGGTCGAATCATCTAAGGAAATTGTCTCAGTGTAATTGTGCGTCTGTTGTTTAACTCTGTGTGGAGAGTACCTTTCGTAGTTGTGCATTTATTGGTGAAATTCCTGCATGAATTGGCCTTAAATTCTTGTAGGATCGGGACTCTACAAATCGAGCTAAGAGTCTGTCTGTGTCTTCAGAAAGGAGAGTGTATGATAATGTGTAGAATATAAATCGTTTCAGCATTGTACCGATATTGTTGGCTCAAACTCTGGTAAACTGAATCCTGTGCGTCATTGTAGGAATCGACCTTCTTGTCGATGTTGTGCCCAAATTGTATGTGCCTTGATTGTATTGAGTTCTGCGCAAAGCACTGTCAGCATAGTTTTAAAAACCGGTCGGTTTCAAACAGTAACCGGCCAAACCGGTTGGAGGCTCCAGATCCAGTAGATCTGAGCATACAGGAGGCAGATCCACCAGGTAGGACGCTGATCTGAGGAGCTGGCTTGTGTTAGAGGGGCTTGACAGCGTTTTTCATCATTCAGGGGCTTCAGTCTTCAGAGCAGTCTTCAGCCAGCTAGGACACTGTCCTTGTTGCAGCCATTATTTGTCTGAGAGGGCCTCCACTTGCCTAGGGCAAGGATAGGTGCATTCATTCTGGTTTTCTTGTACTCCTCTCTATGTACTTTCAGATTAATAAAATGGCTCAGTTTTCTGGCACTCCATGTGTATTTGTTCCATGATCTGGTTCAGTATTGTATTTTCTATATCTGCCTGGCATATTTCTGTGTATTACTGGTTATTTCCCCTTTGGGAATATTACAAAGTCTCGACATGCAGCATACATATTTGTAGTGAACAGGATTTTGGAGTGAGTAGAGGACAGGATCATGATCTTGCAGGTAATTAACTTTAATCTGATTTGAAATTATAGTTGCTGAAAATTGAAGACAGAGTTTGATAATGAAGGTAGTGAGCCTGGTATTCAGCTAGAGGCTGGATAAGGAGAAAAATTGTAGTGTTCTCAAGAGAAGTGAGTTGTGTTGTTAACTGTTGAAGGATTGCCTATGGGGAAACGTGAGTGCAAACAATTGAAGACATCTCAATATAGATCACAAACTTTGAGAGTTGCGTTGATAGAATCCAAAGAAGGGGATTCTGAGAAAGAGTGTGGCAGAACCTAGAAGAATTCCAACAGAGGTTGGGTGAGCAGAGAAAGAGGTGTTCTTGAAAAAGTTGCAGAGTGAAGCCTAGAAGGTTCCAAAGAGAGGGGACCAGTACTTGCCAAAAGCCGGAGCTCAGAGAGAATCTTGGTGAGGTAAGTTGCAGCGAGAGAGCTTGCTGTTGCAGAGGCTTAGTGCAGCTTGTGAGTGAAGAACTCCTAGAGAATAAAATGGCTACTGAGAGCCATAGCAGAGACTGCAGAGATTGCAGAGGTTCTGGGAGAGGCCACAGCAGAAGAATGAGTGAAGATGCCAAAGCAAATGGCATGAAGAAGAAATCCATAGATGAAGAATGGCAAAAAGAATTACCTAAGATCAGGGAAGAGTTCAATAGATTGAAACTAAGGATAGAAGAAAGCCAGAGAGTTGGTTGGCTCATGAGGAAGAATGTGAAATGGCAACCATTACAATTGAGGTTGAGGCAGAAGAAGATTACCTTGTTGAGAGAAGAACTCAGAGCAGCTGAGTTGAAAGAAGAAATTTCTGCTTGTGAAGCAGAACAGAGCACAGATGAAGAGTGGAGACCTGCAGGAGATCTTGTGAGACATGATGAAGACTTGAGGCAGCAAGAATCTTGTCTTGCTGAGGAGGAAATCATTGAGGAATTCCTGAGTTATTGGACAAGTCCAGATGATGTAAGGGCTTGTGTTCTTGAGTCTGACAAATGTGAAGTGATGACAGACTCCACAGAGGAAGAAGAACCCACAGTTCTTGAGGCAAGGATGGAAGTTGAAGATTCCATGTACAGACCTGTTCAAGAAGGAGTGATTGAGGAAGCAGCCAAGACTGAAAGTCTTGTGATTTGAAAACTAAAAAGTTGTGTGTGTTTGCAGGTACACCACCGGAAGATGAACAAGCTTCAGAGTTTGTTGGTGAGAAGAAGACATTGAATCTGAAATCTGTTCAGATCAATGCTGAGATAGTGAGATCTCCAGAAGAGTCAAATGAAGATGTTCAGCAGAATGTTGAAGCTGAGAGAGAAGGGCCAACAGAGGATTGGTCAAGAACAAGCAGAGGCATAAAAGGTTGTGTAAGGTTCCCGAAATCTACTCCTATGGAAATTGTTGAGTTATATAGGAGGTTGGATTCTCAGAGAAGATAATTGGAAAAGCAGAGGACCTATGCACTGGATAGGTTGCTGGGAAAGCAAGGCAGGAAGATCTTCATGGATGGAGTTCATGAAGCAAATGATGGAAGAAAAGTGAGACTAGCTGACAGTCTCATGAAGGATGCAGATCAGCATGCTGAAGGTTTGGAAAAGAGTTATGCACAACATACTGATGTGTTGTCAGAAGAAAAGGAGACATTGAAGCATTGGAACTTTACTGCTGATGATCCATGTGTAGAGAGAGATGATGAAGAGTTTCTGAGCCTTGAACCAGACTTAGAAATGCCGAGAGAAGAATTGGTGACTAGGTCATCAATTGAGACCATTGGGTCTCATTGTTTTAACACTGACAGTTTTTTTATGTGTACAGGTGGTACAAAAGACAATTCATCCTTTGAAATTTTCTTAAGAGAAGAAAAACTGTTGCTGAAGGAGGATGAGACAACTATGCAGGGATTTATCACTACCATTGACAAAAGAGAGTTGGCTAGTTGGGTAGGCCAAAGCCAGCCGAAGAACAAGTTTTGGAAGCTGCTGAAGTGAGGAAGAATCAGCATTCAATGCTGACAGAAGATGAAGATACAGTGGCTAGAGAACTTGATTGGATCTCCAGAATCCATCAAGATGGGAGGCAATTGCTGAAGATTGCCCATGAAGAAGAAGAAAACGCTGAGTCTAACTTCCAGCATGTTGAAGATGTAAAACAAACACAGGAGAATTGGCTGAGTTGTTTGCTGGGAGAATTTGAATAAGAGAAAGGGATTGCAGACCCTGGAGCAAGGATGCCTGGAGCTGTGAAGAAGCGAGGAGCAGATACTAGCCTGCAGAATCTAATTTTGTTTACTAGTATACTAGATGAGTATGTCACTACTGGTAGGAGATCAAATAGTGAATTGTTTTCTGAGAATGAATTTGCAGATGGTGAACAAAGGAAGAATGTTGCAGAGGGAAATATCCTAAAGGATATTCAGGATGTTTGCGCGGAGGCAATATTGGCATCAGCAACACCCATGGTGGCAGCAGATGCAACATGGAGGACGACACCTACAGAAGTAGTCAACATGTTAATAGCATGTGAGACTACAAGAGCAGCAATATTGGCAGCGACAGAGATTGAAAGCAGCAGCAGAGGGCAAGATAATTTCCAGCTAGAGGATAAGCTAGACATGGAGATTGAATACATCAGAAGACTGATGGTAAGAGTGTCTCCGAAGCAGCAGACAGCAACAAGGAAACAAAAGGATTTTTGTACAAGGAAAACAAAAGTAGATAGTGAAAGTATAGCTGGAGGTGACTTACGAACAAAGTTTGGAAGCCTGGAGAAGATCAGTTGAAGGATGATGAAGCTGATGGGCAGCAGCAAAACCAAGTATGGAATCCTGGAGGCAGAGACAAAGAGCACATGATCAGGAGATCATGAATAATTTGAGGCTTGGGAGTCTGATGCAGGGGCATTAGGCTCAAAAGTTACTTTGTACATAAGTAGACATAGGGGGTCCCATGTTCTTTAGATTTCTTGTAAATATTAAATAAATTTGGTAGGGAATTGTAATTATTCTCAAGTCATGAGAAATTGGTTAAGATAGGAATACGAAGAGTCAGTTAGGATTAGTTCAGTTACTGAGTCAGATTTTAGGAATTGGGAATACTAAGAGTTGCTGAACTGTTTGGAGACCTGAATCGATTCAGGTCATCCTTGTGGTATAAATGTAATCCTGAAGAGAATCAGAAGAGAGTCAGGGGGAGAGGTAGAGAACCTCTTCAGCAACAGAATAGGAGGATAATGTTAGGTCCCTATATCACTAGTATAGTCCCTTATTATTGTTAGTCTAAACCCCTTATTGTTATTATTGTACCCTTGTAACCCCCATTTTGTTATTATTGTGCCCTTAAATTATTATTGTTAGGTCGGCTAGGATTACATTGTGGCCCACTAGGATTACATTATGGCCCCATGGACTCCTATATATAGAAAGGAGGTTTTGTAAATTGTATCATCTAAGAATTTTTCATTTATGTGATGTATTGGAGGTTTCCCCCTCGAAGTGGCTCATTTCTAAGGTGTTGATATCACTTTTCTTCTATTTTTGGAGCTGGTTACACAACATTTGGTATCAGAGCTTTGGATTCTAGGGTTTCGTTGCTCCAAACAGGTCATCGTGGAATTTTCACTATAAATTTTTTTCTACGAAGTTTCCGTGAGCCGAATTTTTAGGTGTTGTCGAAACTCGAGGAAGATTGTTTAAAAATTTCGTAGCTTGGTTCGGCAATATTTTCTGGAGATATGATCTCAGGAAGTTAGGTCTTTTTCAGTGTTCCTAAATTGTGTCATCGTGGCATTTGCGCTGAGGAATTTGTTTCTCATCAAGGTTCAATCTGAAATTTTTAAAATTTTTATGGTGGGAAGCTTAAATCCTAAGGAAACTCGTCAAAAAATTGTAGATCTTGGTTCGCAATATTTTTGGAGATATGATTTGTGGAAGGTAGTGCTTTTCAGGCTCCCGAATTTCATCTCAAAGAGGTGATTGTGGGAAAATTTCAATAACTCTCTCTCTGAGCATCGGATTGGAGTGTCGTAAAAATTGGTCCGAAGTACATAGACTTTAGTTTCTTGGCTATCAATTTCAGAGGCGAAGGATGAAACAGTGACACGTGGCAAGCCGTACAAGTTCGCTATACTGAACCAGTCCATAATTAGGTCATTGTGGGAGATTGGACATAACTTTGTCTTGGAGAATCCAAATCAAGTCAGACCTATGGAATTCAAAAGATAATTTAGAGGGTGACTTCAGTACTTAATTTCAGATATTGAAGAGCCACAATCACAAAGATAATCCAATTTCAATATCGAGCTCCTCAAAAGCAAGTAAAAGGTGTGTAATTTTTTTCCGAATTGCAGCATAAGTCTTGTTTGAAGAATCAAGTTGAATTGATTGCAAGGGCATATTGTAGAATAGATATCAGTATTGGATTATAAAATGGCCCCTAAAAATAATTCAACACCCATTAAGCCTTTGGAAAGCTCTACTATGACTCATGAAGACGAAGAATGGCAACATGATATATCAAAATTACAAGAGCAAGTGCAACAAATTTCGCTCTCGCAAAGAGCAACAAAAAATGACATGGAAGTTTTGAAGAAAGGCGTGGAAACTAAGATGGATGGTTTGAAGAAAGGCGTGGAATCTAAGATAGATGGCATGGAATCTAAGATAGATGGCATGGAGGTTGGCATGGAATCTAAGATGGATGACATGGAAGCTAAGATCGATGAGAAAATGGAAAACATGAAGAATGTTCTAAAAGCAGACATGGAAGGTTTGACAAAGTTGATACAAGAAACGTTTCCTAATGGTGAAAAGATAGTAGAATAACCTCATGATGAGAACAAAATAAATGTTAATCGTGATTTCATAAACTATAATGTTGGCGGGAAGAACCACCATATTCCAAAAATGGATATGAGGAAGTTTGATGGAAAGGATCCTGTAACATGGATACTACAGATGGAGCAATATTTTGACCTCCATAACGTGCAAAACACGCAAAAGGTACGCATTGCAACTTTACATTTAGAACAAAATACATTTGTATGGTATCAATGTCTTTGCTCCCATAAAAAAATTGTCACTTACTGAGGAAATGATAGCACATTATGAGGATACAAAGAGCAACACCTTCTTTAGCCAATTGATAAATCTCAAACAAAAGGGTTTAGTGGGGCAGCACATTGAGGACTTCCAAAAATTGAATATAAGGGTAACTGATATTCCATAGGAACACAGGATTGATCTCTTCATAGGCACTTTAAAGGATAACATACAACATGAAGTTCGTGTTCTGGAACCCGATTCATTGGAGAAGGCATTCAGGTTGGCAAGAAAAGTTGAATGTAAAATTATGGCGACAAGGAAGCCTACCACTCAATTCTATAAAGAAGTGTTGCTACGCCTAGATTTCCACAACCTACAAGGTTGACACCACAACAATTGGAAGAAAAAAGAGAAAAAGGGCTTTGCTACAGTTGTGATAGCAAATACACTAAAGGTCATAACTGTGCTGAGAAGAAATTATTTTACATAGATTGTGAAGAGGAAGAAGAAAATGAACAAGAAGAGGATATACACCAGAACCAACCCTAGAAGAGGAAGAAATGAATCCAACCATATCGTGTAATGCACTGGCAGGAATTACCACTCCTCAAACTCTCAAGATAGAAGGACATATCAAGAAGAAAAAGGTAATAGTGTTGATTGATTCATGTAGCACCCATAATTTTATTCATTGTAAGGTAGCCAAGGAATTAAATTGTTTCCTATACCCAGCACCAGAATTTCAAGTGATGGTTGCAAATGGAGGAACTATAAATTGCTCTGGAAAATGCCATAATATCAAGCTAACCATGGGGAAATATGTATTGACTAGTCCAATGCTTTCCATTCCTATGGGAGGTGCTGATGTTGTACTAGGAGTACAATGGTTACAATCTTTGGGGACGGTAGATTTTAATTTTCAAGAACTTTTCTTGAATTTTTTTTTAGAAGGAAAGGAATTCGAATTACAAGGTATTGCAGGGAAGCGAGGAAGGATAATAAGCTCTAATGTCATGAAAAAGCTTCTAAAGAAAGAACAACGAGGCTTAATTGCACAATTATGCTCACTAGAAGTTCCAACATCAAAATCATCTATTTCTGCAGATCTCCAACAAGTCTTGGACAATCATTCCGAGGTGTTTGAAACTCCCAAAGGACTCCCACCTATTCGTGATCATGATCATGCTATTCATTTGATTCCAGGAAGTGTTCCTCCAAACATCAGGCCTTATAGATATCCTTACGTCCAAAAGAGGGAAATTGAACGTATGATTGCAGAAATGTTAGAGGCGGGTATAATTCAACCTAGTCAAAGTTCTTTCTCTGCTCCCATAGTATTGGTACACAAGAAGGATGGATCATGGCGAATGTGTCCAGATTATAGGGAGCTCAATAAGCTCACCATTAAAGATAAATTTCCCATTCCTGTGATTGATGAATTATTGGATGAATTATATGGAGCAATTTATTTTACCAAGTTGGATCTTCATTCAAGATATCATCAAATTAGAATGAAGACTGAAGATATTCCGAAAACAACATTTCGAACTCATGAGGGTCATTATGAATTTTTGGTCATGCCTTTGGCCTTACCAATGCACCTTATACATTTCAAGGATTGATGAATTCCATTTTCAAACCCTTCCTTAGAAAATTTGTGCTAGTATTTTTTGATGATATACTAATCTACAGCAGGTCTTGGAAGGATCATGTTGAAAATGTTGACAGGGTGCTCAAACTATTGCAGGAGAAACAATTATATGCAAAAATATCCAAATGTTTCTTTGGAGTACAAGAGGTGGAATATCTGGGTCATATTGTATCTCACGAGGGTGTTAAAGTAGACCCTAACAAAATTAAAGCCATTAAGGAATGGAAAGTCCCTACAACCATAAAGCAATTGCGAGGATTTCTCGGGTTAACAGGGTATTATCGCAAGTTTGTTAAGAATTATGGGAGAATAGCAGCACCTCTAACAACATTATTGAAGAAAGATGCATTTCATGGACTCCTGAAGCAACTAAGGCCTTTGAACATCTTAAAGAGGCAATGTGCCTAGCACCGGTCTTAGCTACGCCAGACTTCACAAAAACCTTTATTGTGGAATGTGATGCCTCAAGAAATGGAATTGGTGTTATTTTAATGCAAGAAGGAAGACCCATTGCTTTTGAAAGTCGTCCAATCAAAGGAAAGTATTTACAGAAACCTATTTATGAGAAGGAAATGTTAGCAATACCGCATGCACTAAAGAAATGGTGAACTTACCTAATGGGAAGACACTTCAAGGTAAAAACTGATCATGATAGTCTTAAACACTTTTTGGAACAAAGACTATCTTCAGAAGAGCAGCAAAAATGGGTCACAAAGATGTTGGGTTATGACTTTGAAATAATCTACAAAAATGAAAGCTTAATGTTGTTGCAGATGCACTCTCAAGAAAGAATGAAGAGGTGGAAGCATTGCTTTGTGCCATTTCTATTATCCAACCAGATTGGATAACCGAAGCAAGAGATGAATGGAAGAAGGACAAAGATGTATGGACACTCATTCAAAAGTTGCAGCAAGATCCTAGTACATCCGATACATTTAGTTGGAAAAATGATTCCTTATGGTACAAAGATCGCTTATATCTTTGTAAGAATTCCCAACTAAAACAAAAGATTCTTCTCGAATTGCACACTTCTCCTTTAGGAGGACACTCGGGATTTTTAAAAACTTACCACAGGGTGAAGAAAGAATTTTTTTGGGATGGCCTTAAATCTGATATTCAAAAGTTTGTGGCGGACTGTTTGGTTTGCCAGCAGAATAAAGTCGAAACAATTAAGACCCCGGGACTTCTACAACCTTTATCCATTCCAAGTCAACGTTGGGAGGAGATTTCAATGGATTTATCACAGGTTTACCTAAGTCCGAAGGAAAGAGTGTCATCATGGTGGTAGTTGATAGACTTACCAAGTATGCACACTTTTGTGCATTATCTCATCCATTTAAAGAAAGTACAGTTGCTACTACATTTATGGACCGAATTCAAAAGCTACATGGAAGCCCAAGGGTTATTGTGAGCGACAGAGATCCCATTTTTACTGGAAATTTTTGGACGGAGTTATTTTCTTGTTTGGGTACTCAATTAGCTCATAGCTCATCTTATCATCCTCAATCTGATGGTCAAACCGAGATAGTAAATAAATGTTTGGAAGGATATCTTCGTTGTTTTGTATCTGATAAACAAACACAATGGGTCAAGTGGTTACCTCTCGCCGAATGGTGGTATAACACTTCCTTCCATACTGCAGCAAAAATGACCCCATTTATGGCACTTTATGGATATCATCCACCATCCATCACATCATCTTTTAGGGAAAATTCGAAGGTTCAAGCAGTGGAAGATCACATCGAGCATCAGCAAGAAGTTCTCCAACTCTTAAAGGATAACCTGAATTTGGCACAAAATCGAATGAAACAACAGGCAGATCAACATCGTAGCGAGAGAAGTTTTGATGTAGGAGATTGGGTATTTTTACTGCTACAACCATACAAACAAATGTCCCTCAAGCAAGCAAAGAAGGATAATAAATTATCGCCAAAGTACTATGGTCCTTACAAGGTGTTGCAAAAGATTCGTACTATGGCATACAAATTGGAGCTTCCTGCTTCTTCGCGAGTACATCCAGTTTTCCATGTTTCATGCTTAAAGAAGGTTATAGGTGAAAATCTTCTAGTTCAAACAATATTTCCAGAACTTGATGAGGAAGGAAAATCATATTGGAACCTGAAGCGGTCACAGAAACAAGCACTCGACAACTACGGAATCGATCAATTTCAGAGTATCTCATCAAGTGGAAGAACTTACCCACTGAAGATTCTACATGGGAGGATGAGAATTTTATACAGAAGCACCCAGAGCTACTCAAGCATTGAGGACAACACTTTTTGAAGGAGAGGGGCATGTTAGGTCCCTATATTACTAGTATAGTCCCTTATTGTTGTTAGTGTAACCCCCTTATTGTTATTATTGTATCCTTGTAACCCCCATTTTGTTATTATTGTGCCCTTAAATTATTATTGTTAGGTCGGCTAGGATTACATTGTGGCCCACTAGGATTACATTATGGCCCCATGGATTCCTATATATAGAAAGGAGGTTTTGTGAATTGTATCATCCAAGAATTGTTCATTCATGTAATGTATTGGAGGTTGCCCCCTCGAAGTGGCTTATTTCTAAGGCGTTGATATCTCTTTTCTTCTCTTTTTGGAGCTGGTTTCACAACAGATAATGGCCACTGAACTGAATATTTGGCCTGTCATGAATTTGTAAGAAATTGCTTTTGAGATTGATCGCCTGTATATATATATATATATATATATATATATGGAGAACTACTTATAAGTTCCATGTGTGACTTATGTCTTCTTGGTCGAATCATCTAAGGAAATTGTCTCAGTGTAATTGTGCGTTTGTTGTTTAACTCTGTGTGGAGAGTACCTTTCGTAGTTGTGCAATTATTGGTGAAATTCCTGCATGAATTGGCCTTAAATTCTTGTAGGATCGGGACTCTACAAATCGAGCTAAGAGTCTGTCTGTGTCTTCAGAAAGGAGAGTGTATGATAATGTGTAGAATATAAATCGTTTCAGCATTGTACCGATATTGTTGGCTCAAACTCTGGTAAACTGAATCATGTGCGTCATTGTAGGAATCGACCTTCTTGTCGATGTTGTGCCCAAATTGTATGTGCCTTGATTGTATTGAGTTCTGCGCAAAGCACTGTCAGTAATTTGAAATCAGGGTTTTGATCGTCTTCTGAGAATTGACTGGTAATGTGAGGTGAATCGATCACTGTAACGATCGATTCTGAGATAGTTGAATTCCTGTGTTCGCCATATTGGTAAGAGCTTTACTCCCTTTGAAATCGTTAGATTGTATGTGATCTGTGTTGAGGATTGCCGGGTTGTTGTGGAATTAGACCACCCAACATGAATAATCCTGCGTGGTTATATGTGGGTTCTTGATGGAGAATATTCGAATCCCGTAGCAATTAAGAATCCTGTGACTGATCATGCCTGTGTGGATCGCTTGAAATTGTTGTGGAAGTGCGGTTAGTTATCCAAGGCTAGTGAGCATTGTAAACGCTGCCGCAAGGGTTACGTATGGGCGGAACTCTACATTGGAGTCGATAGCTGAAAGGCGCGGACGAGACCGGAACCCTGCGTGGAAGAGCGGAACCGTGACCGAGAGGAACAGTGAACGTGGTTTAGAGCTGAACGGTGGTTTTCATCGCACCACCTATCGTCGGCAAGCGGTATTTAAGAATCGGGAGCGATTCCATTAGCCGTCTGCCACGTGGCCTCAAGCGGTCAGGGAAAACCGCTTCCACTGCGCGCCATCGTGCATTAACCATCAACCAAAGACTCGGTGCGATATTGATACATACCGTTGATATGAAGGAAGGTGCATCGCACGGTGATCGCCTTCAGAAGTAGCACGGAGGTTAACCTAAGGTGTGGCGGCTACATTTTATTTAAACAGCCGATTGTAAAGGTGGACCCGGCCTAAGGACTATTATAAGCGTTGACTTTAATGTGTCGGGTTGGAACCTTAGTTATAAGGTTCAACGATAGAATAAAAGTCCAGAATACGTTAAAGATGTTTATTTAAGGTTTGTTGGGTTATTAAAATAAGATGGGGAGATTAAGGTTGAAAGATGGCGCACTCATACTGTAGCCGAATTGTACTGTGGGGAATACATTGAATTAAAAAGTTGTGGAATATATTTAATTATCAAACGTAAGGATTGTGGAAGACCTGGGGAAAAACAGGACTGTGAGGAGTACCCGTTATTAGATATTCTGAACGTTGACGGAAAAGGAGAAACCCACTACACCAAATTAAAATTTGGACCAATATGGACTATGCAGAGAGGCCAGAAGAGTGAATGGTTCCAAGACTGGTGGGATGATTATGGGGTAAACAAAACTGCCATGGATCCAGTCTACCATGAATCATGTTTCCAAGATCACTGTAATTGGTGTTCAGAAAGAAATATTGAATGTTTCCATCCTGCATGTAACACTGTTAGTGATCTGCTCAGACTAGAAGATCATGAAGTTCTTCATCAGTATATGATCAGGCATTATGAATGGATAGTCATGACGAAGATTAAGCATCAAATTGTCCTTGGAAAACCAATGATTGTCAGGTGTATCTATACAAAGGCCTGGGATGAGGCTAGATACAAGAAATACTGGTTTCCTGGTATTTCCATTCTTGAAGAAACTATTTAATGGTTTTCGTGGGTTCCTGAAAATATCCACATTGTAATGATGTCTAGTCAGAGACTAATAGTGACCGGTTTTCTCATGGGCTTTCCAGTAAAAAGCTTCCACAGTGTAAATATTCTTTTGAAGTCTTTTCTCGTGGACTTTATAAAAAGTATCCACTATGTTGAATCATGAAGTTGTACAATGATTCTGTCTTTCGGGAGACTGGGAGCACTTCTCCGATAGTTGGTGCGGTTTGACCCACATCTACCTGATAGATTGATCAACGTACCATGATTCCTTAGGACAGGTAGCACTGACACTTAAGTGCTTGTCCCCTCCCATTTCCTATAAATGAAAGGGAGTAAGGCTCATTTGGGCATCGGATGTTGGAGTGTTAGAGTCTTAGTGAGTCGCAAAAATTTATCAATTTTGAGGAAAAAGAAAAGAAAAGAGACAAACAAGACAACGTTTTGTTAGGCTACGCCTTTTACCAACGGACCATGAGGTGATTCCCCATTTTGACAGGTATGCATTGTCCACCACTGTGAGGATGTCAAATCAGTGTTGATAATATCAGTGCTATTTCGCGAAATATCAGAAATATTGCGATATTTTCAAGGAAACGATATTTCGGCTTGAAAATATCGTGATATTTTTAGATTTGAAAATATCGGCAAAATATCATTATCACAAATTTTTAAAATATCAATTAATTTTTAAAAATTTCAAAATATTATTTTTTATGCTTGCGAATATTTGCTTATATTAAATAGGTAAGATGTTTTCTTGACCCTCGCCAATATTTTGCCGATACCGATATCATCAACAAATGCTCAAATGTACATCAATAAGCATGTACAATTGGAAATAAAAAACTATACAATGCCTCCCACGGCCGGTGGGGAGAGACCATAAAGCCTACGCGCCATGACCTGCGGTAATTTGACCCGCAGCATGTATTGTCTCCGCATCTTTTCTTTCAGAGGAATTGGACTCAAAGGATGATGGCAGCTCTTGTAAAACAGGTTCGATGCAGGTACCAGGACCCTCGCGATCTCTCGCTGAGCACAAGGAATCATTACAGAAGGAGGAGACATGGTGATCTGAGGGGGCCGAAGAGTGCTGAGGGTGGAAAGAGACCGTAGCGTCTACGTGCCATGACCTGCGGTGATTTGACCTGCAGCATGTATTGTCTCCGCATCTGGCAGAGAGATTGGAGACAAAGTACGATGGCAGCTCTTATAAACCAGGTACGATGCAGGTACCAGGACCCTCGAAATCTCTCGCTGAGGACAGGGAATCATTACAGAAGGATGAGGCAGACGAAGAGTGCTGAGAAACCAAGCAGCAATCATAGAGCATACAGGAGATCGATGGTGGGTCTGGCTATTTATCTTGAGGCCTTCACAGCTGAAGAGTATGGCACCTGGCGCAGGTATCTGTTCCATCGCAACTCCGCACTCAGAGCCTCCTTGCTGGCAAGATTCATGATCGTGGACCAAGTAAGAGGCAATTGGGGTTGGCAAGGATTCCTTGGAAGGCTGGTTCTGATTTGGGCACTCCTCTTCCTTGCAAAAATAGATGCATACTCGAATGAAGCAAATATGCCAGCCAGCTTACAGCCATTGCAGCACCACTGTAAGTAAAGATTCAGTGATCGGGGAGCAGCTTCTTTGCTCTCAGGATTTGCCGGGAAGGATCACAACCCAGAGCACACTGAATCATTTTGTTTAAGAAATTGGAAGCTGACGCTTGGGACATTGCAAGTACCTGAGAATCTGCTCCTTAGCACTAGATGGACTGTTTTTTTTACTAGTTGCTCTATGTAATTGCACGGAATTGTTTAGAAATTATTAGAATTTTGCCATGCCAAGCAAAATCAAACATGAAAACAAAGCAAATAAACTACTGCTTTTGGTAATTGCAACAAGTAAAGAGACAGAAAAATGAATGAGGTGGTCTACCTAAATCACGAACGGTAGCTCGAACTGCATAACCGCCATCCAGCAGCAACTTCACCAGCCATGAGGCGATGAATCCGGAGGCTCCTGTAACGCAGACCAGTCTCCCGCTCATAGTTATCGAAATTGGATATCACAGCCAGGGTCGAAGCGTTTTCGGAGAATAGGATAATCAGAGCAAAATGTGTTACGACAGTTTTACACACAGGTAAAATGTGTTATGGAGGTAGGCTATAATGAGGTAGACTATTTTTACTGTTGTGGATTTTTTTTTAAAAATCATTTATTTATTCAATTATTAATGTTTAAAATAAAAGGTGGAATCAAATTCTCAATAGAATTTTATTTAGAATTCTCTTACGTTACAACAGTTTTGCAGAAAGGTAAAATGTGTTATGGAGGTAGGCTATAATGAGGTAAACTATTTTTAGTGTTGTGGACTTTAAAAAAAGTTTTCATTTATTTATTCAATTATTAATGTTTAAAATAAAAGGTGGAATTAAATTCTCAGTAGAATTTTATTTAGAATTCTCTTGTGTTACAACAGTTTCAAACAGAGGTAAAATGTGTTAGGGTAGCCTATAATGAGGTAGACTATTTTTAGTGTTGTGAACTTTAAAAAGAATTTATTTATTTATTGAATTATTAATGTTTAAAATAAAAGTTGGAATCAAATTTTCAATAGAATTTTCTTTACATAGGAGATCTTTTGGTACTTTTTTTTGTATGGACATCATTGTAAGTCTTTGTATCGACATCATTGTACTATGGAGTTTCATTGATCTACTTTTGTATAGCACTGTATAGATTTAATATTAATATTGATATTGATATTAATAAATATTATAATAATAGTAATATTGTTAGATTTTAGACTATTGTGATTTACATTAGTTGGTTTGAAATGTCTATCAATGATGTGATTAATGGAAAGCCATTATTTTACAATAATTATATTATAAAATATTATTATCATTATATTATAAATATGATAATAATTACTAGCATTTGCCCCTAAAGGTTCAAAAATTCGCCGAAGGAAATAAATATTATATAAAAATGGAGAGAAGTGCGGCAGGGGAGGGATATTGTTCACATTCTGTCAGGGACAACGGAAAGGACATTGTTCAGATTATGTTAGGGACAATGAATCTGAACAGTGTCATGAAGATAAACCTCATAATGAATCTGAAGAGTGTCATGAGAATAAACCTCACAATACAAAAACCTTTAACTTAATAATAAGAAAGAAAATCAATATTTTAAACCTAATGTCCAACAAAAACAATTTAAAAAAAAATTAATAATAATAATGAAATAATGAAATAATCATATTTGATAAGTAAATATGTTTTTTATTTTAAACAACAATTTCATGTTAAATATATATTTTATTTAATATATCATTTTTTCCTATAAATCACATTATTCATATACAATATAACAATATGAAAAACTCCTTATAAAATGTAACCTCATAAGAATGAATGTAAGAATTAGTAGGATGGGATAACACCTAGGTCATCGCACTTGGTGCATTTTCGGTTTGAAAGCCAAAATTCACCAAAGTCTGAACGGTTTTCTAACAAATTTGATCTTACTTCAATGAATATGAAATCGATCTAAAGTATCATTTCGTGTCCTAACTCCAAGGCTAATAAATTTACCTGTACAATGCAGGTAACAAAGTGGAAATAAAAAATAAAAATGCAAACTCATATTGCCACCTCCAAGTGGTTTTCGTTCGCCAAGCCACCCGACGACGAGAAATGGACTATTGGTTAGTTCTTTTTTGTAATTCTGATTGGAATAATTTTCATGAACAAGGTGTCGGCCATTTGTCATTATATTATATTATGTATGTGAAAGTGATTAACGAATGTGTGAAATTATGTTTTTCATTCAAAAGATAATATTGAGATTCTCTCAGGAACAACCAATCCAAAGAATCTTAACAGTGTAATGAAAATAAACCTCATAGTAAAAAAGCTTTAATTATAATATTTGAACATATTAATTTTATTCACATCATAATTTAATTATTTTTCATATTATAATTCAATTATTTATTAAAAAAATAAAAATAAAAATCTTTGTATTCTCAAAAGTATAAAAAACATTTACATTAATTTCTATATAATTTTTTTAAACAATTAAATATCATAATTATTAAAACTTGTTAAAAAATATTTTATAATTTAAATAAAATATTATAAACCAATGAATTATTAATATTATAAACCTAAGGTATTATAAATCTAAAGAAATAATATTAAACACAAAGGATTAATATTATAAACCCAAGGAATTATTATTATAAACCGAAGGGATTAGTATTAAAAGCCTAATAGATTAATATCATAAACCCTTGGGATTAATATTATAAATATAAGCAAATATTAATATTATAATCCCAAGTGATTAATAAACCCAAGGAATTTATATTATAAACCCAAGTGATTTATATTAAACCCTAGGATTAATAATATAAACCCTATCAATATTATTATACCCTAGGAATATGAACCCTTAGATTAATAAACCCAAGAAATTGATATTATAAACTCAATGCACTGATAAACCCAAGGGATTAATACTAAAAACCCAAGGGAATCATATTAAACCCAAGTAAACCCAAGGCATTAATAATGTAAGCCCAAGGTATATAAACTCTAAGATAAATATTATAAACCCACAAACATGTTTGACCATGGTTGATTTTCATATTGAGACAATCTTTGTCACAATGTGATGTTGGAACATCGTTGACCATGGTTAACCAAGATTGATTTTCATAGTGAGAGAATCTTTGTCATTGATCTGTATGTGAAATTGCTTGAGGATTATGTAAATTTTGCAAGTGTTTAATTAGGTTTGTTAAGCCTCTTATGTTAAAATTTTAAGCACAAACATGAATAAATAGTTCAGTTTTTGCAGAAAATAGAAGGAAAAATCACCATAACATCAAACACAACATAACAAATGGTGAAGGAGTTCACCCCTCCTGGGCTACATCTTCTTGTCCAACTTCCAATGGTTGGGCCTCTTTCATTATGCTCAAAAAATTGTGTTTACATCAAGTTATAGTCCTCAGATGGTTGCACTAATAGCTCCAATGGCTTCAGAATTGTCAAAAACCCCTATCTAGCCTCTTTTTGCTCCCAAAAATGCCAAAAACTGAAGAAGTTATCATCATCCTAAGTTTTTCCGCAAACCGCTCTACAAATTGGACTTGTCTGCAAACCATCCTACAAATTTGCGCTTTGTCAGCCACATGGGGGGCGACAAATTTGCCCCGCGTCGGGTGCAAATTGTCACCTAGTTAATCATGCCGGTGAACCCCGTACTCGACCAAAAATTCACCACGTCGCGAGATGTCAGTCGTCGATTTCAAAGTTTTGGCGTTGATTTCTGACTCTGGTTCCCGATGGTGAGCTATGGTTTATATAAGGTTGGGGTTAGTGTCCATGATTAAATAAAAAATGACAGCAAGGCATGTGAGCGCCACCAACTATCCGCCTGACTGCCATCCTTCACCCCATTGTAGTTATCATACCGCTCCAGCTTAGTCGTTGTGGTAACCATCACAGAACCCGCAACAATAATCACTGGCATTAAACATTTTCCGCTGCATGTGAACACCACCCGAATGCATACCAGTTGTCAACCTTCCACCGATTTTAATACGTTGGAACTTTGGGTAAATGGGTTTTCATGTGGTTTATGGTTATGTAATGGTTCTCCGTCATATAACTTTGCAAACTTTGGTTATAAAACATGTAATGGGTTAAGTGAAGGTTTTGATCATCGTTCCAGTTCATGACACAAAACTTTAGCATATAATGTGGGTCGGGGTTAGCCCTTAACCTTGGTATGCGAACCAGGGTTGGCGGCTAACCTCGGTCCCAACCCCTGATGCCAACCTTAATAAATTTTAAATAAGAGTTCAAAACTATAGGGTTAAGAAACACCCACATCATAGATAGATGGAGGTTGTTGTGGCTTGTTCGGAGGTCAAGAGTTTAAATCCACGGGGGTCCGGTTTGGACCTTAAAAACATTTTGGTGGTCACTAGGAGGCCATGTGGCAGCCTCTAGTTGGCCCACATGGTGCCTCTTGGTTGGTCCACTTCACCAAATCATGAACCAATCAAATTCACCCATTTCCAAGCCAATAAAATTGTGACAAGTGGAAAATGGAGAGTGGTCAGAGAGACACAGTCAGCAGGTATAGTCAGGGTCTAGTCAGCAGTCCGTCAACCCAAACCCAAAAAATTTTGTTGTTTCCACAAACGAAAAGATCGCGATTCCAGGAGCATACAATGTTGTTTTTTTCACGAAACGAGTTGCAACAGATTCAGAACGACGAGATATGCATGGTCATTTAGGTTCTACACCATTTTGACAACTTTGAATTTTGAGCATAAATTTGATCCACCGGATCATTCCTCCCCACTGAAAGCTTTTGGACCTCCAAAATCTCTTTATCCATCAACAAATAGATGAGGGCACAAATCCCTTACCCTTCTAGTCTATATCCACTAAAAATTGCTTAAATGCGATAATTTGAGCTTTTCATGAAAACTGATCATTTTCCCTGACTTTGGATACCTTGACTTGTTGTTGTAGATACCATCTTCCTGTAATTTCCCAGAATTTGCAGAACAAAAACCTGTCCTTGAAGGAATCAACACATTCCCTCCTCAGTTGTCAATCAAAGAAATCTTAAACAACTTCAAATTATTCTCACCTTGAACATTGTCGACATGATGATGCTTGACATGTCTAGTCTTGCGCTTGGCTCAACCCTTGACCAAATGTGATCCCCATCACCATGCAAAATCTCATTTCAAATACAACACTTTGTGAAACCCATAAGAAGAACTTTTGAACCCAATGCCCTCTTTGTCAAATTGCTTTGCCACTTTCTCTTTGACCTTTGCACTCTCTTGCACTGGCATCTTGTTCACATCATTGTTCAACAATGATGCATGTTGCTACAATTTTACCTCATCTTGTTTACCTCTTTTAGAAGGCAACATGTTAGACTCCTGAAACATCTTATCACACTCATTAGCAACCTTAATGAAATCATATTTTTCATTTGATGCATTTCCTTGAAAGGCCTCATTCACAACATCTCCGTGCTTGAACATTAACAAAGAAAAATTCTAACTAGCATTCACAATTCTCTTCATTTGTCAAGCATTCATAAGAGGCAAACTCATATTCTTACTATGTACTCTAACAATGTACTCAACCCCATTCTTGAACAAGTGATACTTATTCTCATGGCGATGAAATATTGCTCTCTTATCATAAAGATATGGGCTTCCGAAAACAATACCTGAAATATCAAGTGGAACAACATCAAGTTCAACTTCATCAAGAAAGTTTGCAGTGATTGCAAACCTAAGTATGCACTTCCTCATCACCTGCAAATTTTCATTCTTACATATCCAGCCTAAAGGATATGGTCTTGGATGAGGAATGGTCTATAAATTAAACTTCTTGACTAAGTCTTTAGAAATAAGATTTTATTGTGAACCACTACCAAATAGGGTGTCAATCTTGGTATGCTTTGGAATAAATCTAACATGGAAAAGCTCAATTCTTGTTTCATCATCTTGAGTACTATAGAGACAAATTGAAGAACTAGTACTTGCAATGTCCTTACATTTTAAACCCATTGTGTGATCTTTGTTTCATCTCTGGAATCATAACCTAAATCATGTTGTATTGTTTCAGATGTCTTCTCCTTCTCCTTGTTTTTCAACTTCTTGGGTCTCATTTAGGGATGAATATTCCAACAATGATCTTCATTATGTCCATCTTTGGAACAATTTTACATGTGAGTTTTTCTTCCTCCAACTTTATGGATGCATTATTCTTGCCTTTACCCCTGAACTTACCCTTTCCTTTCGCTCTAGTCGCAAAGGTATTCTCACTTGTCTTATCTGAAATATGTTTCCCTCTTGCCTCTAGATGTGTGGCATGCACACATACTTCATCTAAATTTTAAGGATTAAACATTAGAATAGTATTGCTTAGGTAACTATGCAAACCTACAACGTATTTCAAAAAAAATGTTTCTTGATATGTCAAATCTACACCCAATTTAGTGCTCTTCTCCTAAACTCTTGAGTATAGCTTTGCACACTTTGTCCTTTACTTTGCCTAAAGTTTTTCCAATCCATTATAACCTTTTGCATGTATGCTAATGGATAAAATTGTCTTCTCGAGGCAACAACAGAGTCATTCCAAGAGGTTAAGACCTTACCATGTTTCTTCATGTCCTCTTGAGTTTTGGATTCCCACCAAATAAGAGTTGCACTTTCCAATCTCAATGAAGCAAGTTGAATCTTGGTGTCATTATCCTTGATTCTTTGTATCCTATAACACACTTCAAGATGACATACCCGATTATCTAATCTTTCATCATTTACCTCTCCATCATACATAGGCAAATCAAACTTAATGTAAAGATTTTAAAATGGAGTTTTACCATGACCTTTTGGAGAATGTGGAGGTGTTTGTGAAGGGATTGTTGTGGAAGAAGACGATGGTGAAGATGGTGGTGAGAATGGAGGCGAAGATAATGGTGGTGTCAAAGGTGGTTTGTCACCATTCCCATTACCTTTTGGAGTCTTGTCTCCATCTCCTTCATCTCCTTTTGAAGACTTATCTCCCTTTGGAGGATTGGAGCTCTCACCTTGCAACCTTGTGTTTCTCTCCTCATAGAGAACTTTCACCATTTGTGTCACATCAAAGAATGATTTCCTAAAGGATTTTTCATCCTCTGGCATATTTCCAGGCTCTCCTTCATGTGACATACTTGTTGAAGCTTCAATTGCAACTTGAGGTAGAATTTGTGGTGGAGATTATGGAAAGCTTGCTCTCCTTGTCCTTTACCTCACTTGAGGAGTTGCAACCACAAGATTTCCTTCTCCTATCTTGAACTTCAACCTTATAAGCATCACATACACTTGCAAACAATTAAACCCTCACAACAACAAACAAAACCTAAGCTCTGATACCAAACTTATCTGTATGTGAAATTGCTTGAGGATTATGTAAATTTTGCAAGCATTCAATTAGGGTTTTTGAGCCTCTTGTGTCAAATTTTTAAACACATAAACATGAATAAATAGTTCAAATTTTGCAGAAAATAGAAGACAAAATCACCATAACAGTAAACACAACACAACAAATGATGAAGGAGTTCACCCCTCATGGGCTGCATCTCCTGGTCCAACTTCCAATGGTTTGGTCTCTTTCATTATGCTAAAAAAATGGTATTTACACCAATTTAAAGTGCTTATATGGTTGTAATGATAGCTCCAATGGCTTCAAAACTGCCAAAAACCCATGTATAGCCTCTTTCTGCTCCCAAAAAGGCAAAAAACTAAAGAAGTTATCATCCTCCTAAGTTAGTTTTTTTTTTTTTTTTTTAATCGCTCTACAAATTTGGCATGCGTGCAAATCGTCCTATAAATTTGCGCTTTGTCGGCCATGTGGGGCGAAATTTTTTCCTCGCTCCAGGTGAAAATTTTCGCCTAGTTAATTGGGTCAATGAACCCCGTACCCGACCAAAAATGTGCCACGTCACGAGATGTAAGTCGTCGATTTTGGAGTTTTGCCATTGGTTTCTGACTACGGTTCCCAATGGTGAACTATGGTATATATAAGGTTGGGTTAGCATTGACGGTTAAATAAAACGTGACCGCAAGGCATGTAAACACCGCCAACTATCTGCCTGATTACCATCATTTACCCCGTCATGGTTATCCTACCGCTCCAACTTAGATGTTGTGGTAACTATCACTGAACCTGCAACAATAAACTTTTTCCGTAGCATGTAAACACCACCCGACTACATACCAGTTATCAACCTTCCGCCAAGTTTAATACATTGGAACTTTGGGTAAATGGGTTTTCATATGTTTTGTGGTTATGTAATGGTTCTCAACCATATAACTTTTTGAACTTTGGTTATAAAACATGTAATGGTTTATGTAAGGATGTTGTGGCTTGTTCGGAGGTCTGGAGTTCGACTCCTCGGGGGTCTGGTCTGGCCCTTAACAACATTTTTCTACCCACCAGGAGGTCATGTGGTAGACTATGGTTGGCCCACGTGGTGCCTCCTAATTGGTCCACTTCACCAAACCATGAACCAATCAAATTCACCCATTTACTAGCCAATTAAATTGTGATAAGTGGCAAACGGAGAGTGGTCGAGGAGACCCAATTAGCAGGTATGTTTAGGGTCCAGTCAGTAGTACGAACTACTGACTGGGTAGCTCTGTACAACCCAACCCCCCAAAAAATTGTTGTTTCCATAAACAACCAGTTCGCGATTCCAGGAGCATACGATGTTGGTTTTTTTCTAAACGAGTTGCGCCAAATTCAGAACGACGAGATCTACGTGGTCGTTTAGGTTCCGCACCATTCTGACAACTTTGAATTTTGAGCATAAATTTGATCCACTGAATCAGTCACAATGTGACGTTGGACCATGGTCGACCATGATTGACCATGTTTGACCATGTTGAGACAATATTTGTCATAATGCGAAGTTGGACCATGGTTGACCATGGTTTATTTTCATATTGAGACAATCTTTGTCATAATGCAACATTGGACCATGGTTGAACATGTTTGATTTTCATATTAAGACAATCTTTGCAAAAATGTGGCGTTGAACCATGGTGTACCATGCTTGACCATGGTGGATTTTTATATTAAGAGAATCTTTGTCACAATGTCACATTGGACCATGTTTGACCATGGTTGACCATGGTTGATTTTCATATTGGGAGAATCTTTGTCATAGTGTGACGTTGAACCATGGTTGACCATGATTATTTTCATATTGAAAGAATCTTTGTCACAATATGATGTTGGACCATGGTTCACCATGATTAACCATGCTTGACCATGGTTGGGACCATGAGACAATCTTTGTCACAATGTGACAATGGTTATTAACCATGGTTGATCATGGTTGATTTTCATATTGAGACAATATTTGTCACAATGTGATGTTGCACCATGGTTGACCATGATTGACCATTGTTGACGATGGTTGACGATGGTTAAATATGGTTTATTTTCATATTGAGATAATCTTTTTCATAATGTGACGTTGGACCATCATTGACCATGGTTGACCATTATTATAAACCCAAGGGAATTACACATAACCCTAGGATTAATATTATAAACCCTATGAATAATATTATGTCCTAGGAATATGAACCCTTAGATTAATAAACCAAGGTACTAATAAACTGAAGGGATGAATACTAAAAGCCCAAGGCATTATAAACCTAAGGGAATGATATTGAACCCAATGGATTAATATTATAAACCCAAGGTATATAAACCTTATGATAATATTTATAAACCCTAAAATAATCATGGTTGACCATGGTTGCTTTTCATACTGGGACAATCTTTGTCAGAATGTGACATTGGACCATGATTAACCATCGTTGATTTACATATTGATCATTGTTGAACATGATTGATTTTCATCTTGAAACAATCTTTGTCACAATATGACGTTGGACCATGGTTGATTTTCATATTGAGACAAATTTTGTCACAATGTGATGTTGCACCATGGTTGACCATGATTGACCATGGTTAACGATGTTGGAACATGGTTTATTTTCATACTGAGACAATATTTGTCACAATGCGACGTCAGACCATGATTGACCATGGTTGACCATGATTATAAACCTAAGGGATTTATATATAACCCTAGGATTAATATTATAAACCCTATGTATAATATTATACCTTGGGAATATGAACCCTTAGATTAATAAACACAAGGGATTGATATTATAAACACAATGTACTAACAAACCCAAGAGATTAATATTAAAAACCCAAGGCACTATAAACCCAAGGGAATAATTTTAACCAAAGGACTAATATTATAAACCCAAGGTATATAAAATCTAAAATAAATATTATAAACCCTAAAATAAATGTGGTTGACCATGTTTAATCAATGTTGATCAGGTAGATGATGGTTGGCCATGGTTAATATTCATATAGAGACAATCTTTGTCACAATGTGACGTTGGACTATGGTTTATCATGGTCGACCATGATTGACCATCGTTGATCATCTAAACTTATTAATTTTAATATTAAAAAATATTAAATTGTCCACGGAACCTTGGATAGACGGTGATTGACTGTTCTATTAAGATACTCCTTAATATGAAGTCATTGATTCAATTCCCCACCCCAATTGAGGTGATATTTTGAACATGATGAAAATGTAATCATGCCAAACTTAGATTTTTTTTATTAAAAATATTAAATTCAAATATTAAAATAACCTTATTAAAATTATTAAACTTTAATATTAAGTAATATTAAAATAGTAAACTTAATATTAATGTTAATTTTAATATTAAAAATATTAAATTTAAATATTAAAATAACCTTATTAAAGTTTAATAACAATACTAACTTTATTAATAACCTTATTTAAATCAACTTTAACATTAATATTAATATTAAACTTATTAATACTTTGATATAATTATATATTGACCTTTAATAATGTAATATGTTAACCTAATATATCATAATTTATTTTAACATTTGCATAATAAAAGTTAGTATCTAAACATGGCCTAATATAACAATTTGATATTGGAAAAACAAAATACATTATTCAAAAATATGAAAATACCTGCAAAGAGTGTTTTGTTGAATTTTTGTTTTACTTAATTTTTTATTTTATTTCGAAAGCACTATCTATCTTACCATTACATTCACATGGAGTTTCATATGTATATTAGAAATAGAAGGCTAGATGTGTGAAAGCACTCGAGAAAAAAGGAACCCCTTTTAGATTACCAACCACGGATTCAACTCCATAGTAAACTATTGAATAAACAATCTTATTCTTTGAATTATATGGACAATATCTAATTCCATCAATGACTTGATTATGGCGTATCCTCTTGTCATCACTGGCCTTTGCTTTTTAATCCTTGGATTTACACATGGAGTGTAGTACACCACAATAAACTACGAGTCATATGAATCGAGCACTTCCCCGTGAGGTTGTATGATACAAGGAAAGGTCATTACTTGGAGAATAAGGTTCTTAAAGAAAATTGTTTTCTTTGGTATTGATTATGTTGTCAGCACTCAACTCATTATCATATAATTAAAAATATAAATATGCATAAGCAAGATCTCCCTATTATTCTATTTTCAATAAACTTAATAAATCACAAATTAATCTCGGAAAGTATTGGAATTGAGATGTTTCGCGGATGCATGGAGGACACCCGAAACTTAACCATAGTTACCAAGTTTGAATTCGAATACTGCTTTGAATTCATACGATAAAAATTCGAATAGAAAAATTTGAATTAAAAAATAAAATAAATAAAATTGAAAGTATACATCTTAATTTAGATATATATTCTTTTTTCATATACTAACAATGTTTTATGTTTATTTTCTTCTTTATTCATTTTGAAATTTAAATCATTTCTAACTATCTTAATTAATATAAACAATTTTAAAACTATAATTTATTTTTTTTTAAATCATTTTTTTTTAAATCTCCTTATCTTTTATTTAAAATTGTTTAATAAAAATACATATTAAAAATTTAATTCTAAACTTATTTATTTAGATTCCTTTCTAATATAAATATATTTTAAAAAATCAATTATTCTCTATAGAATATGCTTACTTTTTACAGTGGAGACTCAAATATTTCAAGAAATTCATGTTTCATGTTAAAATTATTTATTTTCCAATTTTCTCGGCTTTTAATAAATAGAAAATTTAACCAGTTGACAATTAGTTACCATTCGTACACAAGATTTCGCCGCCATTGATTTGGTGCTTAGGGGCACTAAGTTTAGCAAACAAATACATGTTGATAAACAATGAAATGATTTTTTATGTTATCCACCAAAAATTAAACTAGGACTTGAATTTAATTTGTCCATGCTTTACCGAACTTTAAATTAGTGCATTAATCGTCGAACTGAATCAAACACCGAAATTTTCAAATAGTTTTTGTTAATTCGACCGAATTTGGTAATTATGGACTTCACCAAAAATCAAACTTGACTTATGTCACCATCGCTTTAATGTCGCTCTCCCTTCCCACTCGGCTTCCGCGAGTTTCCTTGCAGCGTTACGGACATCAAGCAAACCATAAGATGCGGGCTTTTGTTTCTTGGATTTCCTCGACGACTTTACCAAACTATCTCCACCACATATATTTTTTTCACCAAGGAAAAATTCGTAATTTTATTAATGAAAATAAAATTACATGTTACACTTTGTTGTGATTTTCAGAGAACAGGCAAATTACATTGCATTTAGATGCTATACAAGAAGAGTAAAAATCAAATTTTCCTCCCTTTTTTCTTCTCAACCTTTCACCATGGACCTGGTGATGGCAAGGTTGTGATAAGTGCGAGCTAATTTTCTGCTATGGTTGCTCCATTTTCCTTATCCGAATCAGATGTGTATGAGTTATACTATCTTTTTTGTCCTCCACTTTCTGGTGCCTCCTGGTCCAAAGTCGCCTGAGCCGTGTTTGTAGGCTCTTGCATCTCCTGTTCTTGTGTCTCAGCTTCCGTTGTAGGCTGATTGTTTTCTTTTGTGGTGGGTTCTGTCTCGTCCTCTTCCACCTCTTGTTCTGGTACAAAGGGAAATTGCCAGCCCTTTGTAGTTTTTCCTGTCTTTTTCTTTTTTTCTGTTATCTCTTTTAGCTTCTGGACAAGTGTTCTGTAGATGCCTTGTATTCCTGCATATTCTGCACCTTAAAGCAGTGTTCTCGTAATCGAGATGCTGCATCCATTTTTTTTGTTTGTGAGTCAGTAGGATGCATTCTGGAAGCCCCTTGCTGACGCCCACTTCCATGCAGATGCCTGCAAAGGTGAAGACCCGCTCCTCCAAGCGTTGGGTGTCAGTTTTGATGTATACCCCAATCATGTCTCTAATGCTGCCAAGAACATCTTCATTCCAGAAATGAAGTGGGAGGTTGTAAAGCCTCACCCAGACCGACATTTTGGAGACCTCCATGGTATTTGCATCGAAATCTGGAAACCAAGGTGTGGTGAATAGTCCTGTGGATCCCCAGAACCATGGACTAGCCTTTTGGATGTGTTCTCTGGCCTCCGGGGATGAGAATTTAACAATGAAGAATCCTTTTGAACAGAGTTGTATTTCACAGTCCGTCGTCCAGTTATTGAAGATCCAATGAAAAAACTCCATTGGTTTTGGCCAAAAGCAATTAAATCGGCATATGAGTGCTTGTGATTCATAAATGGATCTATGCTCATCTATCTCAGGTAATTCAATCTGCAATTCTGGAATCTGGTTAATTT
The DNA here is from genome assembly GCA_034641835.2 of Pinus albicaulis. Classification (NCBI taxonomy): domain Eukaryota; kingdom Viridiplantae; phylum Streptophyta; class Pinopsida; order Pinales; family Pinaceae; genus Pinus; species Pinus albicaulis. The sequence continues at coordinate 705,550,637 of CM076574.1, forward strand.
GTTCCACAATGTACGGTTTTGGGACATTGGTTGTCTGTGCTGTAGGAGCAGCAACATCAGATGTGTTTTTCCCCTTTAGAATATTCTTATAGGTAGTTCCTTGGGATCCCTGGGCACTGTGTTGTCCCACAGCACCACCTCGCAATCGCAGATTGAGGTAAATGGTGTCTTCAGGGCAAATGCCATAGTCGTAGAGGAAACTGGAGTCCTGTAGCGATCTCCCTCCATGAATGAGTGACGGAACATTGCAGGGATAACCAATGGTTTGCCAAATGTGTTGCTTTAGGTCTGTAATATGTTGAGATTCATTTATCCATAATAATAAACTGTTCCCCTCAGGGGTTTTGAGAAAAATCTGGAAACTGTTATTGCTTACCCGATTTTCATTTGCAGGGATGTTGGTACCGGGCTCTAGCTCTTCCTGGTTAGTCTACTTCAGTGGAGTCCCATCAAGATATGGTATCCCTATACGCATGCGATATTGGCCAGTCCCAGAACTGCCCACCATCGAGGACCAGCGCAGAGTATAAACTGCTGACGCAGAGGTGTGCATAGGGTGCAATGTTTTCTGTTTGTGATTGCATATGGAGTCTGCATCTCCGGCGCTATTCACCCGCGGACAAAACAGAGCATTGAGTATCCCAGCCCCCGTAGGTAATGAAAGGGGGGAAGGGGAATGCCTCCCAAAATCCAGCAGGTGGTCGAAAAAACTCCCTCCAGTCCACCAATGGCGTGTACCAACGCGGAGGTATCGCACAGTCCAAAAGGATGGTGCATCATCCGAGTGTGAAGTCGTGGAAGGTAATGCAGACCGCCAGTTGAGTCTGCAGGGGACCCAAGTATCAGATGTCGTCCCTTCCGTCACTAGGTTGCGAATGGGGAAGAACTTGTTCCATAGTTCCAAAGTAGCATCACCTTGAGGGACAGCAGGGGAAGCACTGTGTTCAGATCCATGGCAGCTCCTCCAGATCGGCGAGTACTAGTTTGCGACGGCAGTGTTGGGAGCCTGAAACCCTAGGTCAAGAGAAAAATAGCTCGCGTGTAGAAATTTGAATAACTGATATGTTATCCACCGAGATTCTCCTGATCACACACTATTTTATCTTCATGCAAAATACAAAATCTCTTCTACCATTGATCATTACATGCGGAAATAAAATTAATTGCATGCGCACATTAAAACCATAAACAATCACACATATGAACACAATATTTCATGGGAAAGCTTAAAGCTGAAAACCCCCAACTATATGTATATTATATGTCATAGAGATCATGTAACAATCATTGTACAAAGCTCCTCACAAGCTCAAGACAACCTCCAATTGCTACACACTAATCAAGCTGATCGAGCAAAACACATGCTCCAATTTCTACCACCCCATATTGCACTTCTATTGTGTAATCAATATTGTAGAATGGCTCATAACAACTTCAACCACTGGCTTGTACTATGCAATCCTCATTGGCATCTCCATCAATGTGTGGTGCAAACTCATGCACCAGTATAGTCACACTGCTCTTTCACCTACCTCTTCACTGGTCTCCACTGAAACTATCCATGCACTGAAGTTAACTGATGTATTCTTTAGTTGATTAATGAGTTAATAATTAGTGAATTAATTAATAATTAATTCACACCACTCTCACTAGTGTATCAATCAGTTAGACTAGATACAACTAGGTCAACTATGTTTAACTAAGTTAAACTGAACACAACTCCACCAACTACCTCAATAACTCCACCAAACTCTGTCACATGAGTTCTAACTGAAGTCTCCATGAAATAGCTCCACTTAACCCTTAGGAATAGCGTAATTCCTTCTGTCAGCTCCTGTGCCACATCTTTGCACTTAACTAAAGTGCTCCAAGAGAATAAGATAATGTTTATAGTCCAAATATTATTAAGAGCTAATAATATTCGACATATCTATTTTTAGACTCGCAATCTAAAAATAGATTCCGCCCAATATGTCTAAAAATAGAAGTCCATCTATTTTTTCCAACTTGACCAACCATCCACAAATAGCATCCTGCAACTCATAGAACATGATCCATATGTCTAAAAATACACTTTGCGCCAAAAATAGCCTGCGGGCCCACTTAGTGAAGGCGACTTCTTTCCACTAAGCTCATCATCTTGTTGCAATCTCAACACTCCCTCTCAACAAGATAAGAATTATCTACCACCCCTATCTTGCCTCTGTGGTATTCAAATTTGCTTCTGGTGAGTGCCTTCGTCAAGATATCAGCATCCTAATCCTCCGTGGGAATGTATGAAAGTAACATGATCTTCCGCTGCACACAATCTCTGATATGATGATACCGGATGTCAATGTGTTTAGATCTATCATGAAATACTGGATTAACCGAGAGTTTGATGCAACTCTGATTATCACAATAAATCACAATAGGCTCTAAGTGTGAACCGAACAACCCGACCAGGATCTTCCTCATCCATATAGCCTCGCATGCAGCCAAACTCGCTGCCATATACTCGGCCTCTGCTGAACTGAGTGCCACGGATCTCTGCTTCCTGCTGTACCAAGAAAATGTTGTCGACCCGATACTGAAAATCCCTCCAGATGTGCTCTTTCTGTCCGTTGGGCTCCCTGCCCAATCTGCATCCGTGAAGCCACATAGCCTCACCTCATCTGACTATCTGTACCATAATCCATATCCTGATGTGCCTCTGAGATATCTCAATACATGCTTTCCTACCTTCTAGAAGAGCTTGGTAGGCTTTACCATAGCTTGTGAAAGCTGGTTAACAGCATAGTATATGTCGGGTTGTGTATTGACTAGATACATAAGCGACCCCACCAACTGTCGATAAACAGTGGCATCCACTACCTCCGCCAAAGTAGCATCCTCCTTCCTCCATCCACCAGGAAGAGGAGTATCAACAAGCTTGCAGCCATGCATGTTGAACTTCTCCAGTATCTCCCGGGCATACTTACCCTGAGAAACAAACAGTCCACCACTGCGCTGCCAAATTTCCAATCCCAGGAAATAATGAAGGAGGCCCAAGTCCTTCATCTCAAACTCTTTTGCAAGATCAACCTTGCATGAGAGTATCAACAGTTCATCACCCATCAAAATCAAATCATCTACATAAATTACAATGATCAACAACTTACCCTCCACCACAATCTGGTATAGGTTCGGATCCGCCTCACTCTTGGAGAATCCAAGTCAGGTGAAATAACTGTCTATCCGTGTGTACCAAGTACGAGGTGCTTGTTTCAACCCACACAACGCTCTCTTGAGCCTGCACACATGCGACTCGCTGCTGAAGATATCGAAACCTTCCGGCTACTCTATGTACAGCTCCTCCTCAATCACCCCATTGAGGAACGCAGTCTTCACATCCATCTAATGAATGTGCCACCCCATCTACGCTGAGAGAGCAAGAACCGTCCGTATGGAAGAATACCTTGTGACAGGTGCAAAGGTTTCCTCATAATCGATCCCCTCAATATGTGAGAAGCCTCGGGCAAGAAATCTTGCCTTGTACTTCTCCACACTCCCGTCAGCTGCCTGCTTCACTTTGTAGATCCATCTCGAACCCACCACTGATTTCCCTTCCGGCCTTGGGACAATCTCCCATGCACTGTTTCTGACAATCGAATCATACTCTTCCACCATGGCATCTACCCATGCGGAGTCCTCCGTAGCTCTTCTTCGAAAGACTAACTTGATCCGTCATGACACTTGCTCAGAAGAGCCATGCATCACTATACTGATCGGGACTGCCTCTGGTTCTGGTGACCGGGTGGATGGGGTGCTCCCACAACCTCTCGTATCTTGGAGCGCCGCCGTCAGCTCTTTCCAGTGCGCTTCTTCCGCCTTCGATGGTTGGCGCCGATGAGGATATCTTCCACTTCATGAACCTCTCTCGTGGCTGATCCACATCCGTAGACTCACCTAGGAACCAATAGCTCTCATGTGTGGCTCCTCTCATGAACACTTAATGGCTTTCTCCTCAAAATTTGATATCTCGTCGCATTAAACAAGCCTGCAATCATTTGAAAATACACATGATAGTTGTGGGGCGTATCAGTCTACCCCACAAATATCCCAACCTCTGCAGTCGGCTCCAGCTTCTTCCTGGCATCCTTCGTCACATGAATGTAAACAGGTGAACCAAAAATCCTCAAATGGGAAATATCAGGCTGCTTACCAGAAAACGCCTCCTCGGGTGTACCCATGCCAAGTATCCTGTGAGGACAACGGTTCTGCACATATACTGCAGTATTGCATGCCTCAGCCCACAAGTGTATGGGAAGGCCCTGGTCATGCAACATCGCCTGTGCATCACCCACGATCGTTCTGTTCTTCCGCTTAGCAACCCCATTCTGCTGTGGGTTATGAGGTGCTATGAACTCTATTCGAATTCCTTCTGCGCTGCAAAAGTCCTTGAATTCGCCAGAGATGAATTCACCACCATTGTCGCTCCTAAGAGCCTTCACCTGCTTCCCCGATTCTTTCTCAACTAGTGCTTTGAACTCACAGAACTTTGAGTATGTCTCGCTCTTCTTCTGCATGAAGAAGATCCAGCACTTACGAGAAAAATCATCAACAAATATCACATAGTACCTATTCTTTGCTGTCGAAGCTACTGAGAAATGTCCACACACGTCTGTGTGAATTCTCTCAAGGATCATCGTGGCGTGACTATCCTTCTCGTGAAAGGTGGCTTTCACAAATTTTCCCAAGGTACATCCCTTGCACTGATCTGACTGCACAAGAGTACCCTTAGGAAGCCCAGTAGAAATCTGCTGCAGTATCTTCAAAGCTCCATGGTGAAGGTGGCCCAATCTCCAGTGCCACAACTCACCACCATCCCGGCTCACCACTCCTTCTGCCTTGCCTGCCATTGCTGCGCAGCCATCTACCTGCAATTGATAAAGGTTCTTAACTCGAACCCCTATCCTTCGGGTCTCACCAGTTGCCTTACTGCGCAAGAAAGCGTTTCCCTCGCTAAAGACAACATCATATCCCTTGTCTTCTAACATCGCCACAGAGATAATATTCTTCTTCAATCTTGGAACAAGCATCACTTCCTTCAATACGAAGGGTTTACCAGACTCCCTCTCAAAGGAAATGGTACCGATACCGGTCACACTGTATCTACCATCATCGCCCATCTCAATGTGCACTCCAAGATCTTTCTCATCCAGATCAGTAAACAAATCTCGATCTCCTGTCATGTGAAAAGATGCACCACTGTCAAGAAACCACACTAAACCCATCACACTTGAGACCAAGCATACGATCAGCGAAAAATCTAGCTCAAACTGTGAGGCTAAGGCCTCTCTAGCTGCAGATCCAGCGGCCTGCTTATTTTTCTTCTTCTGTGGACAACTAGTGGCGTAATGTCCATGTTGGTGACAATGAAAGCACTTCACCTTGGACATGTCCTGCTTCTTGCCTTTCACACCGGATTGAGAAGCATGCTTCTTGCTCTTCCCCTTCTTTGCTTTGGCAGCCAAAGCGTAATTTTCTTCATCAGAGTTATTTGATGAAGATTTGTCCCTGGTACTTCACCTTATCTCTTCTTGCACAAGATCCGACTAAAGTCGCTCCCATCCTGACAATTTCTCCAGACCATTGACAGAGTCCTGATAGGAATGCCAACTCTTTGGAAGCCCAAGGAGAGCCAAGCTCACTAAGTCCTCGTCATCAACAGTAACCCCCACACTTCCCATCTCATTCCTACATTGGATGAACTTCGTGAGGTACTTGGGCATACTGTCGCCTTTCTCCATTTTTATGTTTATGAGTTTATTCTTGAGCGCCAACTTCCTCTGGTTGCTCTTTCTTTGAAATAAATCTGTCAAAGCTTTCCACATCAAGAATGGAGAAGCCTTACCATGAAGGCTGGACACTATGTGATCCTTCACACCTTCCAAAAGAATCCTTCGATACTTTGTTGTCTTCTTTTGCCATGCATTAAGTATGGCAGCATCACTAGAAGTAGGTTTTGGAATTTCTGCATCTATGAACTCCTTCAACCCATTATCATCCAGCACCGCCTCCATCCTGTCCTTCCATGCAATATAATTCGAGCTTCCCTCAAGGGCATACTCCAATCGCAATCCGTTGAAAGACATTTCAATGAATGCTCAACTTTGACACCAAGAAAACACTGCAACAAATTCGAATTCCACCAGCACAAAACTCAACCGCTTCAATAAGCTTGTAATTGCTCCAATGATCAATATCGCTCGATACCATGTAGAAATTTGAACAAACTGATATGTTATCCACCGATATTTTCTTGATCACACACTATTTTATCTTCATGCACAATATGTTTAATCTCTTCTATCATCATTACATATGGAAATAAATAACTGTATGCTATTAAAGTAACCATAAACAATGATGTGATAACAACACAGATTTCATGGAAAGCTTTAAAGCCAAACCCCAACTATCTCAGATATTATGTCATACAGATCATGTAACTATTGCATAGCTCTCAAAGACAACCTCCACCACACTCAATCAAGCTAGATCTAGAAAAACACATGCTCCAATCTCTGCCACCTGATAGCCTGCCTCTATTGCGTAATCAATGCTGTAGAATGGCTCATAAATAACTTCGAACCACCTGGCTTGTACTGCGCAATCCTCATTGGCTTCTCCACTCACTGGTTGTTGCAAACATGCAACTGTATAGTCACAACTAATAGTCACACTGCTCTTTCACCTATCTCTTCACTGGTCTCCACTGAAACTGTCCATGCACTGAAGTTAATTGATGTATTCTTTAGTTGATTAATGAGTTTATAATTAGTGAATTAATTAATAATTAATTCACGCCACTCTCACTAATTGTATCAATAAGTTAAACTAGATACAAATAGCTCAACTATTTTTAGATTAGCTAAACTGAATACAACTCCACTAACTTCCGCAATCAACTTCACCAAACTCTGTCATATGAGTTGTAATCAAGTATCCATGCAATAGCTCCACTTAAACTCTCTTTTAGCATAATCTCTTCCTCACACTTCCTTACACCTGTGCACTTAACTCAAGTGCTCCAAGAGAATAAGATAATGTTTAGAGTCTAAATATTATTAAGAGCTAATAATATTTGACATATCTATTTTTAGACTGGCAATCTAAAAATAGATTCCACCCAATATGTCTAAAAACAGAAGTCCATCTATTTTTTTCCGACTTGACCAACCATCCACAAATAGCATCCTGCAACTCATAGAATATGATCGACATGTCTAAAAATAGACATAGTCTAAAAATAGAGTTGTGCCAAAAATAGCCTGCGGGCCCACTTAGTGAAGGCGACTTCTTTCCACTAAGCTCATCATCTTGTTGCAATCTCAACACTCTCTCTCGACAAGATAAGGATTATCTACCACCCCTATATAGCCCCTGTGGTATTCGAATTTTCTCCTGGTGAGCGCCTTCGTCAAGATATCAGCATCCTGATCCTCCGTGGGAATGTATGAAAGTAACATGATCTTCCGCTGCACACAATCTCTGATATGATGATACTGGATGTCAATGTTTTTAGATCTATCATGAAATACTGGATTAACCGAGAGTTTGGTAACTCTCTAATTATCACAATAACCGCAGAGGATCTAAGTGTGAAATCAACAACCTGCCTTCAGATATTCTCATCCATATAGCCTCGATGCCCAAACTTCGCTCGCTATACTGCCCCCTGAACTGAAAGTGCCACAAACATCTCTCGTCTCCCCTTGCACAAGAAACTCGCATACGACCCAATATCAAATCCCTCTCCAGAGAAAAAGTTTCTGTCTGGCTCCCTACCCAATCTGCATTCGTGAAGCCACACAGCTTCACCTCATCCGACTGTCTGTACCATAATCCATATCCCGATGTGCCTCTGAGATATCTCAATACATGCTTGCCTGCCTTCCAGTAGAGCTTGGTAGGCTTAACCATAGCTTGTGAAAGCTGGTTAACAGCATAGCATATGTCGGTTCGTGTATTGACCCCGTATACATGTTTACCTCACCAACTCGCCGATAAACAGTGGCATCCACTACCTCCGCTGAAGTAGCATCCTCCTTCCTCCATCCACCAGGAAGAGGAGTATCAACAGGCTTGCAGCCATGCATGTTGAACTTCTCCAGTATCTCCCGGGCATACTTGCCTTGAGAAAAAAATAGTCCATCACTGCACTGCCAAATTTCCAATCCCAGGAAATAATGAAGGAGGCCCAAGTCCTTCATCTCAAACTCCTTTGCAAGATCAGCCTTGCATGAGTGTATCAACAGTTCATCTCCTATCAAAATCAAATCATCTACATAAAGTACAATGATCAACAACTTACCCTCCACCACAATCTGGTATAGGTTAGGATCCGCCTCACTCTTGGAGAATCCAAGTCCGATGAAATAACTGTCTATCCATGTGTACCAAACACGAGGTGCTTGTTTCAACCTATACATCGCTCTCTTGAGCCTGCACACATGCGACTCACTATTGAAGATCTCGAAACTTTAGGGCTACTCTATGTACACCTCCTCCTCAATCACCCCGTTGAGGAACGCAGTCTTCACATCCATCTGATGAATGTGCCACCCCATCTGCGCTGAGAGAGCAAGAATTGTCTGTATGGAAGAATACCTTGCGACAGGTGCAAAGGTTTCCTCATAATCGATCCCCTCAATCTGTGAGAAGCCTCAGGCAACAAATCTTGCCTTGTACTTCTCCACACTCCCATCAGCTGCCCGCTTCACTTTGTAGATCCATCTCGAACCCACCACTGATTTCCCTTCCGGCCTTGGGACAATCTCCCATGCACTATTTATGACAATCGAATCATACTCTTCCACCATGGCATCTACCCATGCAGGATCCTCCACAGCTTCCTCGAAAGAGGATGGCTTTGTCACGATACACTTGCTCATAAGAGCCATGTATCCAGTATACCGATCAGGTGACTGTCTCTGTCTGCGCTGTGATGTAGGTGCTCCTATAACCCTCTCTACATCTTGAGCCAGTCGCTCAGCTTTTGTAGTGCGCTTCCGCCCTCTGATTGTTGGCACTGCATGAGTGGTCTCTTCCACTCCATGAACCTCCTCTTGTGGTTGATCCACATCCAGAGACTCATCCTTAGGAACTAATAGCTCCTCATCTGCATGCAAGCGTGGCTCCTTCTCAAGCGAACACTTCATGGCTTTCTCCTCATGAAATTTGATATCCCGTCGCACAACAGTCTTGCGACTGTCTGGCAAATACACACAATAGTTGTGGGGTGTATCAATGTACCCCACAAATATCCCAACCTCTGCAGTCAGCTCCAGCTTCTTCCTGGCATCCTTCGTCACATGAATGTAAACAGGTGAACCAAAAATCCTCAAATGGGAAATATCAGGTTGCTTACTAGAAAACGCCTCCTCGGGTGTACTCATGCCAAGTATCCTGTGAGTACAACGGTTCTGCACATATACTGCAATATTGCATGCCTCAACCCACAAGTGTATGGGAAGGCCCTGATCATGCAACATCGCCCGTGTAGCACCCACGATCGTTCTGTTCTTCCGCTCAGCAACCCCATTTTGCTTTGGGTTATGAGGTGCTATGAGCTCTCTTCGAATTCCTTTTGCGCTGCAAAAGTCCTTGAATTCGCCAGAGATGAATTCACCACCATTGTCGCTCCTAAGAGCCTTCACTTGCTTCCCTGATTCTTTCTCAACTAATGCCTTGAACTCACAGAACTTTGAGTATGTCTTGCTCTTCTTCTGCATGAAGAAGATCCAGCACTTACGAGAAAATCAGCGATCACAGTAATTTAAGCCACTGTCAAAGCCATCGAAAGGTCCACGTTTGTGTGACCTTCAAGGATCGTCGTGGCGCGACTATCCTTCTACAAAGGTGGTTTTCACAAATTTTCCCCAAGGTACATCCCTTGCACCAACTGACTGCCATCATAGCCTTTTTAGGAAGCCCTCAGAAATCTAATCCAGACTAAAGCCCAGGAGAAGTGAGAAGGTGGCCTAATCTCCGTGCTATAACTCGCCATCATCCCGCTCACCACTCCTTGCCTTGCTCGCTATTTCACAGCTTCCATTCACTCGCAATTGATAAAGGTTCTTAACTTGAACCCCTATCCTCCTAATATTCCACCAATGTCTTACTTAGGAAAGCCCTTCTCTTGCTTAAAGACAACATCATATCCAATTGTCTCTAACACTTACGAGTATCAATTTTTCTCTGTCCTGAACATCTGACTGCTTCCCTTCACGAAGGGTTTACCAGACTCCCTCTCAAAGGAAATGGTACCGATACTGGTCGCACTGTATCTACCATCATCGCCCATCTCGATGTGCACTCCAAGATCTTTCTCATCCAGATCAATAAACAAATCTCGATCTCCTGTCATGTGAAAAGATGCACCACTGTCAAGAAACCACACTGAACCAATCACACTTGAGACCAAACACGCGATCAACGAAAAATCCAGCTCAAACTACAAGGCTAAGGCCTCTCCAGCTGCAGATCCAGCAGCCTTCTTATTTTTCTTCTTCTGTGGACAACTAGTGGCGTAATGTCCGTGTTGGTGACAGTGAAAGCACTTCACCTTGGACATGTCCTACTTCTTGCCTTTCTCACCAGATTGAGAAGCATGCTTCTTTCTCTTCCCCTTCTTTGCTTCGGCAGCCAAAGCGCAATTTTCTTTATCAGAGTTCTTTGACAAAGATCCGTCCCTGGTACTTCACCTTATCTCCTCTTGCACAAGATCCGACCAAAGTCGCTCACATCTTGGCAATTTCTCCCGACCATTGATAGAGTCCTAATAGGAATGCCAACTCTTCGGAAGCCCAAGGAGAGCCAAGCTCACCAAGCCCTCATCATCAACAGTAACCCCCACACTTCCCAGCTCATCCCTACATTGGATGAACTTCGTGAGGTACTTGGGCATATTGTCGCCTTTCTCCATTTTTATGTTTCTGAGTTTATCCTTGAGCGCTAACTTCTTCCGGTCGCTCTTGCTTAAAATAAATCTATCAAATTCTTCAATACCGCAATGAAGAAGCTCACTATGTTGCCAGACACTATGTGATCCTTCACACCCTTCAATGGCATCCTTTCATACTTTTTTGTATTCATTTACACATCACATGCGCATCACTAGAAGTAGGTTTCGAATTTATGCATCTATGAACCCTTCAACTCCATTGTCATCCAAGACCGCCTCCTTTCATCCTCGTCCTTTCCTCCACGCAATATAATTCAAGCTGCTCCTCAAGGTGATCTCGACCCAGGTCCGTTGAAAGACATCTCAACTTTGACACCAAGAAAACATTGCTGCAAATTCGAATTCCACCAGCACAAAACTCAACCGCTTCAATGTTTTGCAATTGCTCCAATGATCAATATTGCTCTAATACCATGTATAAATTTATATAACTGATATGTTATACACCGAGATTCTCCTGATCACACACTATTTTAACTTCATGCACAATACAAAATCTCTTCTACCATTGATCATTAATTGCGGAAATAAAAACAATCGCATGCGCACATTAAAACCATAAACAATCACACATATGAACACAGTATTTCATGGGAAAGCTTAAAGTTGAAAACCCCCAACTATCTGTATATTATATGTCATAGATATCATGTAACAATCATTGTACAAAGCTCCTCACAAGCTCTTAGCACAACCTCCAATTGCTACACACTAATCAAGCTAGATCTAGCAAAACACATGCTCCAATCTCTGCCACCTGATAGCCTGCCTCTATTGCGTAATAAATGTTGTAGAATGGCTCACAAATAACTTTGAACCACTTAGTTTGTACCGTGTAACCTCATTGGTTTGATCATCGTTGTTAAAATATGCAAATCGTATAGTCAAGAAATCGATAGTCACAATCGCTTCTTCACCTATCTCTTCACCGGTTCCATCAAATCACCACAATCGAAGTTAACTTAGCGAATATTTAGGTTATTAATGAGTTTATGTTAGTGAATTAATTAATAATTAATTCACACCACTTCCTGCATTAGTGTATCAATAAACAGATCAGACATAACTATTTCAACTATGTTTAGATTAGTTAAACTGAACACAACTCCATTAACTTCCTCAATCAACTCCACCAAATTCTGTCACATGAGTTCTAACTGAAGTATCCATGCAATAGCTCTATTTAACCCTCAGGAATAGCATAATTCCTTCTGTCAGCTCCCGTGTCACATGTTTGCACTTAACTGAAGTGCTCCAAGAGAATAAGATAATGTTTATAGTCCAAATATTATTAAGAGCTAATAATATTCGACATATCTATTTTTAGACTGGAAATCTAAAAATAGATTCCGCCCAATATGTCTAGAAATAGAAGTCCATATATTTTTTCCGACTTGACAAACCATCCAAAAATAGCATCCTGCAACTCATAGAGCATGATCCATATGTCTAAAAATAGACATAGTCTAAAAATACACTTTGTGCCAAAAATAGCCTGCGGGCCCACTTAGTGAAGGCAACTTCTTTCCACTAAGCTCATCATCTTGTTGCAATCTCAACACCGCACTCACCATCTCTCCGTTCTAATCACAATCCTTCCCCTCTCTCTCAATTAAGATCATCTCCACCACATATATATGATAATACAAAGCATATTAAAAAAAAAAAAAAAACTTTTACATCAGTTAAAAATTCAACAAACCTCCTTCCACTTAAAGTTCATATATATACGCCTATTGACGAAATATTTATAATAATAATAATATAATTTAAATGTTTATAATATTAAAAATTTAATATTTACAATAATAATATAATTTTAATATTTATAATATTAAGAATTTAATTTTAAGGTTATAGTTAAGTTCTAGGTTATCTTGTTGGGGTTTGTGTTTGAGTTAGATGATTTTAAAGATTGAGAATTAATATTTTGGAAATAAAATTCGGTATTTGATCCAGGTGGCTCCAGAAATGCTCATAATCCAAAAATAACTCAAAAATCAAAGTCACTGGATTGAAGTGAAACTATAGTCATATCGAAGATCTCGTTGCAAGCTTTCCAATGGCGTGAACCACACCTCAATTCGAGTTCGTCTGTGGAAATTATGGGCAGTCAAAATTTTGGATTTTGACCAATGGCAGTCACTAACAAGGAAAAAATTTGGAAAAGGATTAGCGCAAAGAAACCGACCACTGGAACGGGTGAATTTTTCGCCTCTTTAATTTGTCCGAAGACCCCAATTTTGGCTGACAGAATTTTTAACCTCTTATTTCCAAATTTATAAAAAATAGGGCGGTGAACCATCAACCTCGCCACCCCCTCAGCTATACAATACATATATTTGGAACCATATGGGTCGGGCTGTGGGGGACCCAGACCCTTTCCAACAGGGGTCAACCAATGAGGGGCTGACAGAGTTTGATCTTGCCCGGCATGCAGACCAGGTGGTTGTTACATCTCATTTGTCACCATGACACTTGATCGTTAAAATGGATATGTCACCATCCATAAACATGTTTCAAATCACTCCCTTGCAAGTCAACAATCTAAAACCCTTGAAGAAAATATGACTTTTAGGTAACAAGGCCTTTTAACCTGTTTAGTATGACCTGCACGCTTTTCCTAGTCAGTTTCCGCGCATTCGTAGTTTCTTCCATTGAAACCTGCGTAGAACTGCGCTCTCTCTCCCACTGTAGACTGCACACATGACTCAATGCAGAGTAAAAATAAAAAGTGAATTCTAGAAGCCTTGTTTGGTTAATGTATCCCAACTGAAAGCTTCTTGGTCATATTTATTCGAGCCTTACCCCTAACATCATGGAGCTAATTCCATTTTATTAAGGAACCTTAATCCCACTATTAGTGGATCTCATCCTTCTTTTATGGATCTGAAACTTCCTCTACTTAGCGTATAAATTGAGTAGAGGCTAGAGGGTTAGGGGAGTTCACAAAATTTAGTCTTATGTTGTTGAATTTGGATTAAGAATCTTATCATTGAAAGAGAGGGTTGGAGGCATTTGGGAGGAACCTCATGACATCAAGGCAAAGGTTGTAAGGCTCTTCTTTATCTCTGAAATAATACAACTGAATCATTTGCCCCATTGTATTGTCTTACTGAAACGATGAAAGATTTATGTTCCTTTTGTTTATTCATTAAGATGATATCAATTTTTAATCTCCTTGATCATTAGATTAAGTTGGTTAGAATCATTATATTATATGTGTCTTTGATCTCTTTTATGTATGTGATTGCAGATCTCATCAAGCATTGAGGAGGTGCATCAGGACGGACGGGGATATCCATCAACCATTTTGAAAATATGTAAGGGTTTCATTCTCCTTCTCTTATATTGATGATCCAAACGAAGTAGGATTAGGGAAAGACGTATTCAATTGTATGTTTGTTTCTAGTTTTCCTTAGGAATCTAAGGAGATCGCTCTTATCTGCAAGAGGGATTTGTCTGTGTAACAAATTGGCGACCATACTGGAAAACATCTTAGTGCTCTTCCTTTTCCTTGGTTTTGGTTTCTAATCTTTTTTTTTTTTTTTTCTTTATCTGGGTATTGGGAAAGTAGTGACTCTTTAGGTCCTTTGGTTTGATTGCCTTGATTTTCTTTTTTCTTGAACCTTTCTTGATCTGCGCAGTTTTACTTCAGCAACATAACACAATTTTGCATCAACAACAATGTGCATGCTCACTGGAGTTAACTGTTAACCTACACAAGCCTTAGAAAATTTTGAAAAAATAGTTTTTCTCTTGAACAAAGTGTTTATTTTTATTTCTGAGTGGTTATTATGTTTGTTTTTACCTTCAGATACCTCCTGTGAGCTTGTTTGAACGTCGTAGTGAAGTCTTGTTGAGAATCAATCATTTTCAAAAATTTGAGTAGGGTTTCATCTTGATTGTTTGTTGATTGATAAAAAAGAGATAGGTTGTTGCTTAGATCACTGTCTCCCTATCTTTTTATGTCAAATATACCAGATTCATTATATATATTACTTATTTGAGAGGAATAATTTTCTTATTTTTGAAAGATTTTCTAGATTGGTGAAGTTAGGGTTGTCTAAAAAAAATAGTGTTTTTGTGAAAGAGTACTTCTATTCGTTGAATGTTAAAAGAAAATCATTCCTTTTCAGATTTGAAGTTTTCATAATTGCATTTATAGACATAATTAAGTTGAAGTGTTCTTTACAAAAATTTAATTTTAGAGTTTTATTGGTTTCTCCACGGCATTTGAAGAATTGTGAGTGATTGCTTGTGAAAGAGACATTTTATGTTTATTTGACTTGTTAAGCAAACTGGAATTTTTATTTAATTTTTGCAATTGAATTGTTTTAAAGTGAAATTGGAATTTTGTGGAAAATAACATTATTGGAATTTGAGTTTTTTCATTTCTTCTAAATATAAGAAAGACTCTCACTCTCCCACGATTAGGAGTTCATTGAATGAAAATATTACAATTTCATATTTGACTACATTAGAGTATTTGAGTCCGGTCAAAATATCATCAGTTTCACGTCCATAACCCTTTGAGTAAATAACAACCTAATAACACAACGTTAATAAAATTAATCTAGAATTTTTTACATTTGTAGGGCTCTGTCCACCAACATAGATCAAGTTAGTGCTTTGGAATAGGGAAGTGAGTTAACTTTCCAAAGCTATAAACAAACATTAGAATATTGTGGTAAGGAGTAAATCCAGTTATTACAATTTTTCTCTGGGCAGCTCCTCTTACACATGAGTCAAACACGAGATCATATCATACCCGATGAAGTAATTGTACCTTCTTCATTGGTTAGGGTAGAAGATTTGCACGCATTACAAACAGTGACGAAAGGTACTTGGGGTCACTTGGAAGTAAACCTTAGATTTACCATGTTGACGAGCTTTCAAGGAGACTGAGCTTTGTTAATCTGCCCTTGCGTGTATGTCAAATCTTCGATTGTCCCCCCAGGTTTAATTTTTATAAGTGGTAACCTTAGTGACCATAATATGAGGGATTTTTCCTGATGTGGCAGTAGAGGGAAGGTATCTACTGTACCTGTAACATACATTGACTATACTCACTTGGACTTTTTGGAGGGTAATATTAATTCGAGATGGCATAAGTGAAGTTAATTTCACCAGATTGTTTCATTAAGCAAGTTGTTACGGTAACTGGTTCCATCCGCTTTATCTATATATTTTCACATTGATTTATGTGACGTTGGATTTCATCACGAACTAGTGATTTTGCTGTGAAAATATTGTTTGTGTAGTTTGAATCCTAGATTTGTTAGCACATGATATTTGTTTTTTTTATACTTTTTAGAGGCTTTAGGTGTGATTTCTTGATATTTTGTGAATTATTAGTTAAAAATAATCACAGTTGATTTACCAAGACATTCACGGAGAATGCAGGGTAAACCCCCTTGAGTATACACCAAGTCAATTGGAGAAAATTAAGGCTGAAAGGTCAAAATCAACAGGATCTGGGTCTTTAGATCAACCTCAAACATATACCGTGGTAGAATATGAAACTGAATTGAATCAACCTCAAGGATCTCAAACTGACTTAGTACAAATTGAACCAGTAATTACAGAAACTATTAGATCAGAATTTGATACCGATGAGGTCTCAGATACACATTTAACTAAGCCATAAATTTTTGAACTTGAGTCTCCTTCAAAAGTTATAGCCCCTACTCCTCCTTTTCATTCACCCAGAATAAAAATTATTATTACTGAGAATCTACCTCCTAGCCTCATTAGTATCGAATATATTACTACAGACGATGAAGAAGGAACTCCAAGTAGTCCATTTTTTTACCGGTGAACAGACCCTTCCTCTAGACCTTCCTATTTCTCCTTTTCAACCGGATTTTTGGTATCTCACACCTTTTGATTTTTTACATCAAGGTCATCCACGTCACCGCATTACTTTTTACTCTTTGCCCAGATTTAATATGTAAGGAATGATTTGTGGAAGTATGCCTACTGATACATCCATGTTTTAAAACTCTCCAAAATCATTTTTATATGGTGTTCTGTGAGTTCCTCCTGGATATCAGTCACTTTCTGGGACTTTTTAGGAGCTTCTCCTCCATCTCAAATATCTACTATGTCATCTGGTTTATCAACTTCTACTACTCAAGGTTTGATGTCCAACCAATATATTCATATGGTTTATGTAGGTAATCCTCAAGTTAACCCAATAGGTGGCTATAATCCGCTTGGGGGAAACCACCTCCGCTTGGAGGGAAACCTTTTGTTGGTTCATGTCCTACGGTTGCAGGAAAACATTAACTGGAAACTATCATAGCTATGGTTAGAAGCCTCATAGTGGTTTAGGTCAACCCATTGTGTCACAACATGTTGGAGAAAAAGGAGGTCCCTGGGCAAGACCCAGGTTCAATTTTAAGGGCCAACAAGGTATCCGCAGTAGTCTAGCACAACGCTGGAATTTTCACCCTGCTCTAGAGAGTAGGGTGTCTCACCTGAGGCGTGTCGTGACCTTAGTAAGATTAGAAGGTAGATCAGGTAGAAGACAAACGCAACCATAGAGAATGGCTACGAAGACTTAGGAGCAACAAGCATATCTCAAATCTACAAAGAAACTATCATTCACCAACACATGTTCAGAATTATGAGTTAAAATTTAATTTAGGAATACATTTATCATAAGAAAATAATCATCAATCAACTCGCAACATTACACACAACAAAATTCAGATTTCCTTATCAATAATATAACAACATACATCTACTCTGCAAAGTCTATTATAGTTCAATTCAGTACAACATAATTCTCATAAAGCTCTGGTAAGGCTATGCCTTTTCCTATCGGCCTCTTGCTGCACTGACTAACTAACTCCTTCTCCGTTGACTGACTGCCTATTTGTTCCTCTTCCAGTGTGACCGTCATTCCTTCCTTTTTTCCTGATCTACTACTTTCCGATTATTCTCTATTACTAGGAGTTCTACTGATTGTTCTTGTCACCATATCTACCATCTGCACTTTTCTCTGTTAATGTCGCGCCACCTATCTCCCGGCTTTCTGCAATCGTGACAACTCCCTGTCTACCTTGATTGTGTTCTGGCACCTTTCCTCCAGCTCTTAGCAACTTAAAACTGTTCTTTCCCAAAACAAAGGCCCCAACAGCCCCCAACCACATGTTATTAACTCGTCCCAAGTCAATATTTTCCTGTTGTTGCAGATTCCGGTGGTATGTCGGCTTTCGAGGCTGGCCTTGTTTTTTCTATTTCTTCGCCCTGTCCAAACAAAGGCCCCAACTCTGTAACCTTGCTCAATGCTGAGGAATTGAGTTCTGCGAACTAAGTGATTTTCCGTTTCCACTCTTTAATTAACTGCTCTGTCTGGGTGGCGACTCTTTCAGCCTCTGTGTCATTTTCCACAGGTCACGGTTTGTTGAATACCTCCTATATCTTCGTCCGCCATCTGTTGTATTGCCTTTGCTTTTTTTTTTACCGGTTGCCTTAAATCTTTGAGGACCTATTTTTTGATCATTGAGTGTTCTTCGATTTTCTAGTTTTTGGTTTCCAGTGCATCTTCCTGGTTGTACAACTGGGTTATACCGACCAGATCGGTGGCTTCTTTGATTTCTCTGGAAATTTGTGGAAGATGTGCTGAGATTGGATGGGCTTCCATTGTTAGTGAGTTGGAGTATTCACGTAAATGATTCACCAGGCTATAAGCCTCTTTGACCATTGTTCCAAGGGTTTCCCTCATGCCGTTTACCTGCCTCTGTCTCTCTGTGACCTTCTCAGCATATACCGTGGCAGGGTCTGGTAATGTTGGTATGGTTGCTAGCACCTCCTTCAGCTCCTGGTTTTCTCTGCTCAGATTTGTGCATGTGATTTTCACTCGGATGGATCTTTCGACCATTGAGCAGGCCGATATGTCCTCTAGTGTTTTTCTATCTTGGGCCACGATAGTTAGCCATAGGTCCTTGAAGATTTCTGTCACCTTTTCCAGTTGCTCCTGTAGAGTATCCTTTTCACTTTTAAGCTGATTGCGCTCCCCAGTAAGTGTGATGAACTGCTGTTGTTGCTACTTGAACCTCTATTGGAGGTTGTTTTGCAGTCCTTCTGATTGCTGTGCTATCAGCTGGATAAAATTGTATAGTTGTCTAGCTCCCCAACTCTGCATGTTCTCAACTCCTGACATCTCCTAGCTCGGCTGTCTTTCTCTGAGTGGTTTCCCACTAGCGATTGATCTCTCTAAGTGTTCTTGTGGGGATGCTGGTTGGTTCTATTGTGGTAGCTAAGGTTCAGGGATGTTCATACCAGTGGACAGTATAATCTGCTGCAATATTAGGTTGGTTTGCAGGAAGGGTTCAGCTCAGGTGAAGAGGGCATTGCATCATAAGTGAAATACCCTCCTTGAACTAATAGCTCTAGGAAGGTGCCCTGTCCCATCGAGGGTTGGTCAACCTCGGGTACTCCAGCCGTACTTGAGTTAACTTCTGCCTCGGTATCACCGTTTTTCTTATGCCCTGGTTTTATTAGATCTGATATAGTCACTGAGGTGGATGGTGTGTGGGTGGAGTGGTCTTTGGAAGTGAATGAAGTGCGTGGTGAAGAGTTGTGCGTATGAGGTGGAGATGACGCCTGAATGTTTAGAAGTGAGGAAGGATCAAACAAAAGTAGCACAGATGTTGTTTGGGTGGCAACCTCTGGCTGTTCTTGAATTGGTACACCTGTATCCATAGGGTGTGGTTGATCTTCCCCTGTGAGATCAACTACTTTCTTGGGTACCATAGTTCGTGCTTTCTTTGATTTGGGTGTAGCTATCAGAGGCTTGGGTGCCTTGGTCTTGTGGATTGGAGTGACTGTGGTTACTGGAGGGGAATTGAACATGGTATATGGTAGGGAAGTAATGATGGGGGTGGTTGTGGATGGGGATGCAAAATTTAAAGATTGGAAGTGAGAAAAAAGTAGGAAATACAGTAGATGCACATTTCAAAGTGGGGGAGTCCATTTCCACATTGAAAAGGCCATGATAAGATAGCCTTAGATGAATCCCATGGCTCGCCTATAATTATCCTCACAGGCTTCAAATAGTTCGTTCAACAGGAATGTGCACCAATTTAGCTGTGCTCCCTGGATGCAGTGTTCCGCGACTGAGATGGTGTCGAGGGTGCATTCTCCTTTAGTGTAATGCCTCATTGTTTTTCCAGATATCATATAGTAGGAAAATTTCACCGCTGGATTGTTGATGAGGTCAATCTTCGCTCCCTTCCCTCCTCTTTTGGTCTCATACTTCTTGTAATAATCACAATCCCCTGACTTTTTGGCTCTTTTGGACACATTCTGGAATGTCGTTGAGACGCCATTCCCCTCTACTGATAATCCTGTAAGTCTGTTGATGTCCTTTGCATGGATGATGATCTCTCTCCCAAGCCATAATGATCTGTTCTGAAATTTTCTCATTAGGAACTTTATACATTGCATTTCCGCTTTCGTCATTCCAAATACCAGGAGGTTCCTGAGGTTCAGTATAGTCGACCTTTGAATACCTCTGGATTCTGGATTCATCCTTGTTGCTTCACCTCCTCCCTCTATTGCATAGTTCTCCATATACACTTGTCTCTTCATGGTTGGAAATTGATAGGAGTCCATGAAATCTGTATCTATTAACGAAGCATTGTCGTACTTTCCTATCAATGATTCTATCCTCTGAAGTCTTGCATTGAGCTCGGGCTCGATGACTGATGTTGCTATTATTGTCATCTTCGTTCTTCTGTTGTATACCTGAATTGTTGTTGCTGGTCTATTGATGTGAATTCTTGCTGCTGGTCTACTTCTTTGAACTTCCTCTTCTAGAATCTTGCTTGTTGTTGTAGTTGTTTTTGTTTCTGATAACTCGGGATTTTCCAGCATTCTGGTTCTTTTCTTCTTTCATGCGGGTTAAGTAATGCTACCGACATGAATGAGGTTGATATGACCCCATAAATGATTTATTTTTTGATGTATTTCCCGTGGCTATAATCATGCGATTAGTTACCGCGGTGCAGTGTATTATGACATTGCTGACTGTGGCTTCAGGATTTGGGTAGACGTGATGGGTAATAATTATGGTTTAATATGGAAAATTTATTACGGTATGGGGTTTACTAATTACGGCAATTATTTTTGAAATATGGGTGATCCTACAGACTGACAACGGTATGATGGGTCATTATGAATGAATGATATTTGACACACTTGGATATCTGACACGGTAGACTCTACCCCCTGGACCACAATTGGTTGCAATGAGGTCTTCGCATCGCAATAGGTGCAATTTCTCTTCTGCACCATTGTGCGGTCTGTTTATTGGGATTCCTATTCTAATAGCTGAAAAAGATTAAAGTATAGTAATTCTATGTCTCATCTCGGGTGCGAGAGAGTTATTGACTCTATCTATTTCTATTCTACCCTACTGACTTCTCTCGGTTGCGAGAGTTATTTGAAAAAAAGAATTGGTGGAAATTACTCATGATATGGTTTCAGGCGTGCGCCATTCACCCATCCTTGTAGTATTTGTCCATCTAGTTGTGCCAGTCAAACCGCTCCCAAGTCTTTAATTTCTACGACATGATATGGTCCCATCCAGTGCATTCTGAGTTTCCTCGGGAAATTTTGGAATTTGTTGTCGTATAGCAAGACTTTTCATCCAATTGTGAATGTTTTGAGATTGATGTGACGGTCATGCCAGACTTTCTATTTTTATTTTTGTACTGTCTGATGGAAATCCGCCAGAAATCTATCTTCTTCAAGCTCCTGTAGTTCATGGAGGCATTCAGTGATTGAGTCATCGTCTGTCATATGCACTGTTGAAGCAATTAAGAGACTTGGTATGATAAATTCAGATGGTACGACTGCCTCTCTGTCGTATACCAGCTGGAATGGAGTTTGATTGTGAAACCTCTTAATTGTTGTCTTGTATGCCCACAATGTGGCTGGTATCCTTTCATCCCAGTCATCCCAGTTGGCATTGCATATCTTGGTTATTCCTTTTTCTAAGATCTTGTTAAATGCCTCAACGGTTCCATTCGCTTGAGGGTGGTACAGGCTGCTTTTGTGATGTTGTAGCATAAAGTTATCTAGCAGAGATTTAATTGTTGTATTAATGAAGTGTGTACCTTGATCACTTGTTAGGCTCCTGGGACAACCAAATATGCTAATAATGTTCTTGAAAATAAATCTGGCTGCTGTGTTCACTGTGCAGTGTCTTACTGGTGCTTCCTCTGCCCATCTTGTGAGATAATCCGTTGCGGTTATTATATACCTTTCTTGTGAATGTCATTTCGTTGGTGCAATTGGCCCTACAAAGTCGACGACCCATTTTTCAAATGGCTGTAGTGCTCTTACAGGTTGCAGTGGCAACTCATCATGGTGCAACGGATGTCCTGTTCTTTGGTAGACTTCACATTTTTTCACATATTCCTTCTATCTTTGTGAACTTTGGGCCACCATAACCCTGCCTGTAGTATTTTTCTTGCGGTGGGTTTTGCGTCGACGTGGCCTCCCGCAACTCTGCTGTGACACTCCCACAGGATATCTTCTCTTTCATGGTCCATGACACATCTTCGCAAGACATGATCCAATCCCATTTTATATAATTGTCCTGCTATTAATTGATATTCAACTACTTTCACTACCAGATGTATTTTTTGGGTTGCCATATATTTTGTTGGGCATTGCCCTATGGCCAGATAAACTGCTATCTGCTCTAAATAATCTGGGATAGCTTCTAATCTAAAGAGATCAACATACGACAAATGGTCGTCAATGGATCTCCTGTTTTCCCCATTCTCCAACCTTGATAAGTGGTTAGGACCTACGTTTAACCTCCTTGGTTTTACTATTACTTCAAAAGTGAACTCTTGAAATAGTAGGAGCCATCTACAAATTCTTCCTTCAAGCATAGGTTTGTTTACCAGGTATTTTAATGCTAAGTGATATGTGAAAAACTTGAATGTACCTCCCAATAGGTAATGACGAAATTTCTGAAGAGAGTATACCATCGCAAGAGCTTCTCGTTCTGTTTTTGTATAATTTATTTCAGTTGTGGACAACTTCCTGCTTGCAAAGTACACAGGATGATCAATAGAAGTCTCTCCTGGCTGAGGTAATACCGCTCCTAATGCAATACTGGAGGCATCAATATGGACATGGAACTGTTTTTCCCAGTTAGGATGAACCAATATGGGTGCACTTGCTAGCTTCTCTTTCAATCTGTTCAGGGCATTAGTGCATTTTTCGGTCCACATAAATTGCTCTGACGTCTGCAACAATTTTTCCAATGGTGTTGTAATCTTAGCATAGTTGCGGATGAACCTTTTTTAGTACCCTGTATGCCCAAGTACTGACCTCAACTGTTTTACAATTTCTGGTGCTTCTATATTAACAATGAATGCTACCTTCGATGTATCCACATAGACACCCTGCTTACAAATGACATGTCCCAAAAGGTACTGCAAAGATGCATTTCCCAAGGTTGAGGGAGATTTGGAGTTGTTTGCATCTATCAAAAATGATTATGAGTAGAGTTGCATGGTTATTTAGTAAACTGTAAACTGTCCAATCATCCATATATACCTCTAGGAACTTAAGGATATAGTCTCTGAATGCTGCTATCACTATCTGTGAAAATACCATTGGTGCATTCTTTAATCCAAAAGGCATGACATGGTATGCAAATGATCCCCACTTGGTTGTGAAATTGGTCTTCTTTTTGTCATCTTCTTCTATTCTCACCTAATGATATCTCGAGAATCCATCTGTGAATGAATAGGCTTCATTTCCTACTACATTGTCGAGAACCTCATCGCTAAATGGAGTGGGAAATGGATCATGAATGCATGCATTGTTGAGACTTTTGTTATCTACACACACTCTAATCTCTGATTTCTCCTTTTTTCTTTGTATTACAATGTGATTGACCCATTCTGCTTCTTCAACTGGAAAAATCAGGCCTGCCTTCAGCATTTTATCTATCTCTGCTTTAATTTTTTCCTTTACTCCTGGATTTAGGCGGTAAGGCCTATGTTTTCCAGTCTTGCATCTGGTCTTAAGACTATGCGCATTTCTCCCATATCTTGTTTAATCCCTTTGAGCTTTACTATTGAAGATGGGAATAAATCTTCATATTCCTGTAACAAGTTAAAGATTTCCTTTGTTGTTTCTATATCCCAATAATCCTTGATAGATGCAATTTTGGGTTTCTCCGTGCTTCCAATATTCAGCTTCTTTATCTTCAAAGGTATCAGGTGTAGTCCTTCTGTAGTTGGTTCTTCCTGCTTCCCGCTCCCCTTATTTCTCTTCAAAGTATAGATGTCAGAGATTCTCTAAGTCATCATCGTCCATCTCACAATCTATCCGTTTAAATGCTACTGATTCTTTGATTTTCTATTTTGATAATGGTAGTTCTTCATCTTCCTGAAGTTATGGAACGAATAATACTCTTCTGTTGGCCTGGAGGGCATTTGTAATTGGTTATGTATCTCCCTTGACAGAAAAGAATTGTGTGAACCTTTCGCAACTACTCCCCAGGTACCAATTCCTCTCTTCTTCTCCTCTTTTAAGTACCAGACCTGTGGAGTGGTGTCCAATGAATGTATGAAGTTGCGCACCCACAAAGATTCTGGATATCCTGATTTCTTCCAGTTATACTCACATTTCTTTAAATGCTATATGGGGTTAGAATCCCCTTGGTACTTGTTGATGAATTATGGTCCTGAAGCTTCATGGAATCTGGTTCTTAGTGTTCTGGCAACATCTTCCCATAGTGGAAGAGAGTTGCGATGATTAGCCCACCATCTTGCTGACGTGGATTGTAGTGCTACATCCATAAGATCGACTCTATGTTCTATTGGTAACTTTTCTTCCACTTTTGTAATAAATGTATTTACATAATTCATATTTGAAAGAGTCGGATATCCTCTTACCTCGGTACCAATCCAGTTGACTCCCTAAATGTTAGCACATCTTCTAGTGTTGGTTTCATATCCTCCCTGTTGCCAATCGTCCCATGCTATTTTTGGTCCCAAATTGGAACTCTGAACACTTCTCCAGCTTACGGTCCCTCCCGCTATCGGATTGATATAATCTTCTCTCTTTCCTGTCGTTATCTGGTAGAGTTGATCTAGAAGTTGGGCGTCCTCTCTGTTGTCAATGGTTTCTGTGTACCAGGGTCCTTGATATGGGTCAAGTGGTTGAATTACCTTGACTTCCCCGTCTTCGAATATCATTAATTCCTTTTTGAAATCAATCACTGCATAATTCTCGAAGGCCCAATCTATTCTCAACATAGCAGGATAGGGATCCTTGTCCCCCATAATGTCTATTACTTTAAAATATGTATATGTTTTTACTCCTGCAACATCAACTTCGACTTCCTCCAGCCTTCATATGGGCACAATACAGTACTAATTTTCCATTCAGAGTTTTATTGGTGAGTATGTCAAATTTGGTCTCCCCAGTGCTTCCCACGTCTTTCGAGGTAGGATGTTGACATATGATCCGAGATTGAGCATTGTATCTTTGATTTAAAATCCCGCAACCTGGGTATTCACATGGAATTCCTTTCGAGATCTTCTCTTATTTCTTTTTATCCTTCTTATATACTTTTCCGTTGAAATTCTTGAGTCTCTAGGTTCTGCATTTTCTTGCACCACCAACTCTAGATTTTTCTTTAGTTGTTCCAACATCGGTGCATTGGTTACAATCTCCAGGAACAATCAGAACCATTACTTAATCAATGTACTTGTATTATTTTCCTTCTCTTTTTCGAAGGATGGTTGTGGAAGTTTGATACTTCTATGCCTCTTTATCTAAGAAAATGTTTCCACTGCCTCCTTAAAATACTGCTTCTGTCTATCCAGGCTGAAACCGTTCTTTGGAGATGCGGGCTTGATCAGTTTCACCGAGTCCATATCCCATGCATCCTTCCTTGTTTTCTTCCCTCCTCGTATTACTATAGCTACGCTTTGCATGGGATGAGCTTCTAATATTCTTGGTTGTTCATTAACCAGATTAGCTCCCCTTTGTCTGGCTCTTTCCTCCCACCTCTTAATCAACTTTGGGCATGTTGGAAATATTGTCATTGATGGCAAAGGAGAAGACAGGAGTAGCACCTGAATTATCATCAAGACAAAGGAGCACAAAGGAACAATATTTAAGCAGCAAAGGTAGAAAGGCAGCATTAGACAAGAAGCAGAGGCAACGGATGAAGCAGATAGGTGACTAGAAGCAGAGACAACAAATTCATTCAAAGGAGAAAAGAAGCAAAAGTAGCAGATAAGAAGAGTTGCAAAGTGTGTGAGTGCATTCAGTTTTGGGCAAACATGGTTTGTTCCTGTAAGTAGTTGAAAGGGCCATTTTATTTGAAGATCTGGCCAAAGACCAGAAGCCTTTGTAAGTAATTTCATCTGCATATATGAAGAATCTGTTTCAACATTATATGAATATTGTTTGATTTAGATCCTGTGTAAATGGGCTTCGAGTTCCTCCAAGTAATTGTATAAACCAGTGTGATGAATCTCTATGATAAGGGTTTGAATTAGACATTCTGTATATAATTGAAGAATTCGATATTGATCAAGGATTAATGTCGATATTATGATCTAAGTTAAATACAATGGGGGATATATCTGTTTGAGAAGATTGAGGAAAGGTTGCAGTCATCGATCACTGCAAATATCGATGACAATGGCAAAGGAATCTGAATTCTCAATTCAGAATTCGACTTGGGTATATTGAGTAAATGCGAAATAGAGATATATACAATCAAAAAAAAACTTGGACTATTGAGTTGAATTCTTATGACTTAAGGAATGATTGTGAGGGTTGATTCTGGAGTAAATTAGAGATTCAAATCAACATCGGAAAGGAGAGTCAATCACAGAGAATGAAATCGATGGATAGTAATATAGAGAATGCGGATTAGGACTGGAATAATGCCTGTATTCTGGCTTGGAGCTGGAACGAAGAAATAGAGGAGAAGTTTCGATAACCTCCTAAGGAAATTATGCACAACACTTAAATGAGGTGGCGTATCTGGATGAAACCGAAGTACAGTGATTAGTTTGCGGAATCACGAACTTGAATGTGTAGTTAGAAGCGGAACTGTGACAGGGTGGAACTGTACGAGGGAGTCGTGAAGTGGTTTCTTGAACCCACAAGTGGTCTTCGCATTGAAAAAAGATGGTAAGCTGTTTTCCTGAAAAAAAACGCGATAAATCTCATCGAGTGACACGTGGCATAAGGTGGTATTCAATTACCACCCATTTCACAAAATATTTTGGTATTAAAGCTCTGCGGTGGAAAAAATGCGATTGTCGTTAGATGTGGATTGATGGAGATCCAACGGTGGACGCGCATATATTTGCTTGAGAATTAATGAATGGGTATAGTTGCTGTGGGCTCGAGTACTATATGAAATTCATATGATTTAATTCAAAGTCGAGGTTTATAAGGTCCAATTTGCATAATTGAAATGTGATGTTAGCGTGGGCTGGACATTATTATATGTTGGTGCGTGGAAAGTTAAGTATGGCGAAGATTTCAATTGGTAAATGAAATTAAAATTCCATGGACCAGATATGATGTTTGGGCGTAATATAGAGTCTTGACACACGTTAATATATGTGGAAAAGAAAGTTATAATTCAAGTTCTAAATGCAAGTCGAACATTGATACGACCCTCGTGAGAAGGTCTTATTATATAGTCCAACCATTATCGAAAGAGAACTTTCGTGGTAAGTTATAGCATTGGGGTTTAATCCAAGATCCAATATATATGTTTGCATTTCCATAAATCAAAGGCTGAAGGCCTGGTGGACCTTGAGTGAAGGTTATACCATTTGGGTTTAAAACATAAGAGTTGCCTTAAAATGTTAAATGTGAATGTCCATGGGATAGTATGGGTTGTTGTATTATGAGCGAATATTTATAATGCTCATTGATGGTGGGCCCAACTATTTGGATGAAGGTTTGTATTATGGGATATAAATATCCATTTTATATAGTGGACAATTATGGGTTGAATTACGAAGTTCGAATAACGAGTCGACCTCATGAAGTGGGTTGGACTATGGTTTAACCATAGATTTGAAACAGGAAAAGTTCCCGCATATGAAGATTGTGAAGTGGGTTTAGACCATGGTTTAAACATTTATTGAAACAAGTCGAGTTCCTGCATATAAATGAAATCTGGATGTATGGTTTTATAATCATTGTTAAGGAGTAAACCTTCGCATTCGAGGGTTGTATTATTGCCTTTATAAAACATCAGTTTTATTGGAAGAAGCTTCCGTAAGTTGACTTGTATATTTAGCTTATAACAAAGATTTTAACCTTTGATGGAAAAGCTTCCGCATACATTTATTTAAATTTCCAGCCCAGGGAAAATGAATGGAGAGGCATTTTTATATGCATGAGACTTTGAGATTTATTTGGGGCGAAACTTGTAAAGCAGTTATATATGCATCAGATACACAATTGCAATGAACAGAGATTTGCAGAACTGAATGAGTGAAGAATAAGATCATTCAGGGATCTTGCAAGTAAAATAATTTTAAATCTGATTTGAAATTCATGATTGCAGAAAAGTGAAGACAGAGTTTCTGCAAAGTAGATTTTGGCTATGGCTGGAACCATGAAGGTTGAAGAAAGCTGCCAGATTTAGAACATAATTTGGGAAATGCATTCTACATGCATAGAAAGTAGGAGAGTATGAAGAATTGTTACACTACAGCAACAGAAAATACAAACATACAGTGAGCCAAGAACTGAAACGGTTGAATGAGATATATTAGTTGCAAATGTAAATGTAAATGTTTTAATTAATTTTATATTGTTTGTGATGCAAAGGCAAGTCTCTGTAGGCAAAGAAATACCCCACTGTAATAGTGAAATGTATACATATTGTTATATTTTTCTGAATGTGCTAGGAAAGAAAGTGAGAAGGTGGAAGGCAAAGAGTCATGGCTGTTCATTTCGAATTCCCTATGGAATACAAACAGTCATGAGGTGAACTCTATAAATGATATCACATAGATATGCATAGAGAGGTCAGAGAATGGAGAAATGAGGCAGAGAGGGTAAGAAGAAGGAGGAGCAGATAGAGAAGCTGTGAAGATTCAGAGATGATATAAGGCAGATATGAAGGCTGGTGGACAACAGTGAAGAAGGAACATAACAGAGCTGATATCCAGGTAAACCAGCATGTGTTTTTTTTATGAAAGAGTGAGGAAGTTGGTGCTTCCATATCAAGTTGTAGCTTGATAGATTTCAGTTGTAGCTGGTTGAGGTAGGAGTCTCCTGTAGGTTGTAGCCTACAGAAAATAGATGGGAGTTGGAGCTTCCTTGAAAGTTGTAGCTTGCAGAATTGAGGTAGTAGCCTCCTGTGGGTTGGAGCTGACAGAAAATCAGTGGTGAGAGGGAGTTGGAGCTTGCCTTTGCATCACAACAATAATAAGATGTGGTTTTCTCCCTTTTGGGTTTCCACTTATCTCTGTTGTCTATGTGCATGATGTTTATGTGTTGATATGGTTTATCTAATCTGCTTAATACTTGTTGCGTACATATTAAGATTGCTGTTACATTATGTAATAAGTTGATCATGAAATGAAGGTGTAAATAAGTTTAAAGGAAAGTTTTAAAAGTCCATGAATGTGTTAAACTGATTCACCCCCCCTCTCAGTTTATATGAGGGTTCAACAGGGCAATCTTCAGTTGCGTGTACGTTAGCTCTGCATTGGGAGCACCATGGTATCTTGGGTAGCAGACATTCCCTTGCTACGTGCCATTCTTGATCACAGTTATAGCATCTTACTGGTCATCTTCCTCTGATTCTGCCACCTCTCATTCCTCGTCCTCGGCCCCTTGGAGCTTCATTCACCCTATAAGACGACCTATCCAGTTGTTCTGCCAATGCAATGAGGGCTCTACATTTCTCTATATTATGCATTGTAGAAGCACAAAATTCACAGTATATATTGTTTGGAACATTAGAATATTTCTGCAAAATTGGACATAGTTGGTTGTTGTTTGATTCTACTAAGTGGGGAACCTTGGGAAGTGGGGCTGTGGTTGGTATAGTCCTTGGGTATTTATCTGCGCAACTCCCCCAACTTGTGGAGGCCCTTGTGTTCTTGTTCCTGAATTTCCCGAATTTGGTCCTCGCAACCTCAAACATTATGTGGCAATGTTTCCTTCCATTAGGCAATGGGTGCACCACACATTGGGCGTTGTAGGTCGTATCGGCTGAATGTCTTTCAACTTCTCCGTTAAACTGGCTATCTGATGTTGTAGCCCTAGTATGGAAGGATCCTGTACTATTGCTCCTCCTCTGAACTCCTGCGGGTACCCCGCCATAGCTTCTATTTTCATGGCCTGCTCAAGGGCATCTTGAAGGGTATCAATATTCTATTGCGTCAGTGGGGTCCTTGTCAACGGGAGGAGCGCTTTAATGAACCAGTCACGTTGGTGATTTGGATCGATCGAGTAACATAACTTCCCAATCACATCTTTAAATATTCTCATAAGGTCCCAGGCCATTTATCCCTCTCGCTGTTTGATTTCCCACAATTCAGACAATCCCTTTTGATTTGTCTAAGGCAATTTAAATTCTTGGACAAATTCTTTCTTCACATCATCTATTGTTGGGTTTGGATGAGCTTCTGACCATTTAATGAACCAGCGCAAAGCTCTTTCTCTTAGAGTGGTATGGAATTCAATCAACTTGACTACATCTGGTGTCTGCCGAGCTCTCCAAATTGCTTCGCAGAGATACCAGTGTTGCTCCACATCATCGTTACCTTTCCCAGAGAATTATGGGTATCAGGTGAACGATCCTGCCATATTTCATTGTGTGGGTGGTACTAAAATAAAACCTCTACTTCCCGGCTGAGAGATTGTACTACCAGCATTGTGGCTAGTAGATATCTATACTGTAGACTTAAAACTACTCAACTTGATAAACTCCTGTAACTTAATAAAAAATTTAGTAGGTGGATGATAAAGTACCGAGGGAAGGTCGGGAGTAGTGATAATTGAACCTTGGATAATAGGATTACCTTGCGTTGTGGGTGCCGGCCTCTCTCAAAATAGTTTCTCCATCGCAAGATGCAGCTCCACATCGGACATTTCCTCGGGGCGCGTGTCCTCCTCATTGGAATTTTCTCCCTTTTCTCTTCGGGCTGGGCTCCTATATACTTGCCTAACTTCCTTAATGGTCCCTTCCATTCCTTTGGATCCCATCTGACCTTCCCTTTCCTCTGTCATCCACGACGCCTTTTCCTTGTCCTATCGATTAGTCTCCTGCTTTTCAAACTCTTTCATCGCCCTTTCCCGCCACTTCTCAGCAATATGTGCCCTTCGATGTGCTCATCGCTCTCTCAGTCTACTGGAGGTTTCAGCATCCATATCCCTATTCTCCCTTTTTACTTACTGATAGCATCTTTCTCTCAGTTCCTTCCCCCAGTACTGGAGGTTTAAGTCTCCATCTCAGAGATTTGAAAGGACATCAAACCCTCGTCCACCATTAGAACTTTGATCCACAATGGGATCTCCTTCAATAGTTATCCCCGCAATACGGATCTAAATATGTCTTCGGCTTTTGTAAAATATTGGTAACACTTGGCTGCAAATTCCACAATGTATCCTTCCAAGGTAGATTGTACCCAAAAATCTACTACTCGGGTTATATCAGTATCTAACCGATGGAGTTTGTGTCCACTTATGACAGACTGTATGTGATCCTCTTGGGAGTGACTTGATTTGCAGTATCCGCAACCAATTATAAATCTCTTTGGGAAACTTTCCCCAGAAAATTTCATACAGGCCACTCGCAAATTCGGAAAACAGGACCCGATGTTTGACAATATTTTCCCTCTATTGTCGAAGTTCCGCTTGTTGCGATATGAACTGATCTAAGTGATTATACCACCAGCTTCGTAGTTCCTTCTCGAAGATCCACGATACCATGATCTAACTCCTAAATGAGTTTTCAGGTCCCGACAACAGAACCATTTGTTGGTGAAAAAGGATGTCTCTAGGAAATACCAGGTTCAGGTTTAAGGGCCAACAAGGTTTCCATAGTAGTCTAGCGCAACGCTAACATTTTTACCCTACTCCAGAGAGTAGGGTGTCTCACCCGAGGTGTGTCGCGACCTTACTAATATTAGAAGCTAGATCAGGTAGAAGACAAACACAACCATGGAGAATGGCTATGGAGACTTAGGAGCAACAAGCATATCTCAATCTACGAAGAAACTATCATTCACCAACACATGTTCAAAATGCCAAGTTAAAATTTAATTTGAGCATACATTTATCGTAAGCAAATAATCATCAATCAACTCGCAACATTACAAACAGAAACAACCAGATTTCCTTATCAATAAAAAAATAACATACATCTACTCTGCAGAGTCTATTATAGTTCAATTCAGTACAACGGAGTTCTCACAGAGCTCTCATAAGGCTCTGCCTTTTCCTATCGGCCTCTCACCGCACTGAATAACTAACTCCTCCTCCGCTGACTGATTGCCTATTTGTTCCTCTTCCAGTGTGACTGTCAGTCCTTCCTTTTTTCCTACTCCGCTGCTTTCCACTTCTTCTTTATTACTGGGAGTTCTAATGATTGTTCTCGTCTCCCATATCTACCATCTGCACTATTCTCTGTTAATGCCGCGCCACCTATCTCCTGGCTTTCTGCAACCATGACAACTCCATGTCTACCTTGATTGCGTTCCGCCACCTGTCCTCCAGCTCTTTGCAACTCAAAACTGTTCTTTCCCAAAACAAAGGCCCCAACACAACCCTTAGTAGGTACTCCTTATCTAGGGATGAATACCATTTTGAAGCCTTCGTTTGCTCAACAACCTTTGCAAGTTGCTCCACAGGTACCAATTTACCAACCTGCTCTGCCCATTAGACAATTTATTCAACAAATACCTTTACAAGGTATTCCAACTCAAGTCTGACAATCTATTCAGGGGATTCCTCAAGTTAATATGCAAATATTTGTTTGGAAACGAAGTCAACAGTCTGGTCCGAACAGTCCACACACTCTTGTCCAATCCATTGCGCAAACATTTGTTCAAGAACCAACTACATCTCAAACGCCCATCTCGGGAGTACCTCAAACTTATGTTCCAATTATCCCTCAAGTATAAGTGTAGTCTATTACTTAGGTTATCCCTCAAACATCTGCTTATCAAGCTGGTCCTATAATCTAGTCTATACCTCAAATACCTTTGGGAAAACCTAGTATGGGAACTCTGCAAACATCGTATCAAGTCCAAGTTTTTCAAGGCCGACCTTTTCAGGGCCAATTATTTCAAAGTCAACCTTTCCAAGGTCAACCTTATCATAGTCAGTTCTTTCAAGGACAACCCTTCTATTTGCAATATTACTTGGGATAGATGGGCCAAAATCTGTCTTTCTAGAGTCAACCATACCCTGGTCATACTTTTCAAATTTCATCTCAACTGCAGTTTGGTATGGCTCACCCTGGTTATCGTGGAGGAATGCAAATCTTAACCGCTCAATCTATCCCAGGATATCCTGCATATCCTCCTCGAGGTATTGGACATAACCTGGAGGGTTATCAGTTTTCAGAATAAGATCCCAACCGACAATTACCGTTTATTGCAACTTTGGATTTACCGGATTTGTCTTGGCTAATGAATGATCCTATTTACTATTTCTCGTTTTGGCCGGCAATTCCTACTAAGTTTCCTAGTGACATTTTGAAATTTGAGGGAAAAATAGGAGAAAACCCATCAAACCATGTGATGATGTATCATCTTTGGTGTGCGTCAAATTCATTAATCGATGATTCCATTCGATTATGAATTTTCCAACGAACTTTAACTGGTTTAGCAACAAAATGGTACATTTAATTACCATGAAATTCTTTTTATTAATATTTATTTAGAAGTAAATATTAATTATTAAATAATTACTATTAAGTATTTAACTCTAAAATATTTAAATAATCAAAATTAATAATAATTATTATAAAATAAAATAATAATTGATTTAACATATTAACCCATAATTAGATTATTTTTAATTAGAAATATTAATTATTAATTAACATAATTATTAATAATGAATTAAAATTTAATAATAATTATTAATAATAAATCTTAATTAATTTATCTAAATTTTTTTATAATAAAATTATTAATAATAATTATAATTAATAAAATTATTACTATCCATTATTAATAATAGTTATTAACATTATTATTTAATATTTATTTTTAATGATTTATGTCTTTAAATAATTTATTAATAAAAATGTAATTAATATAAATAAAAATAGTATTAAAATTAATTAAAAACCTTGTTTTTTGGTTGTCTTGTTTTAAAATAATTTTTCTATCACTATTTATCACCAGTTTGATCTCTCTCTCAAGCATTCATTCAAAAATATGTCCTGAAGATGGATCCCCATTGAGATTCGAAACGTCAACAAATTTCTAGTAACACTATGGATAAGTTGGTCACTCTTCTTCAATTGATAACCACAGAAGCTTAAAAACCATCAATTTTATGATGACCAATTTTTTTTCTGCATAGCTCGGCTTGCGCCATGACAATTCTACTCCTTATTATCCGCAAGCAAATGGCCAAGTTGAAGTTGTTAACAAGGTTTTGACCTATATGATCAAACGGATTGTCGACATTCATAAATGAAACTGGCATACTATGCTTTTTTCAGCCTTGTGGGCATATGGTACCTTTGCGAAAACATAGAATGGCTTTACTCCCTTCCAACTTGTTTATGGTTTGGAGGCAATTTTTCATATTGAGTGTGAAATTTCGTCATTAAAACTAGCCATTGAGTTGTTACTAGCTAGTGAGGTTCATAACAAACATGTTAAGGCTCAATTTTATCAAAACGTGAATCCTCGTATATATTCAAAAGGTGACCTAGTCTTGGTCTATGATCAAGCACATGATAAGCTAGGCATTGGTAAATTTGAACCTATATGACATGGTCCTTACATCTTAAAATGTGTACTAGCCAAAGGGGCATATGAATCAGTTGACTATGACGGTGTTTCTTTAGGAGAGCCCATAAATGGTGTCTACCTTAAGAGATATTATGCGTGATTGATTTGGAAAATATTTTTGTACATTTCTTGTATCATATTTTTATGAGTGTGTTCCTTCAGGTTTGCATTTTTTACGATTTCCTGCTACTTTTTATGCTTATCTTGTATTACACTTGATTTGAAAATGTTGATGTTCCTTAAGACTTTGGCTTTGATGGCGCTAGTCGTAGTACTCTGAATTTGTCTTCCACATCTTGGGTCATCTATTCACCCGTTGATGACTTAGTTTCTATTCGTGGGATATGCCTTAGTCGAACAATAAACAACACAATAGAATATAGTGTAGTCATTGAACTATTATTTGATGCAATCATATCTGGCATTCGATGTTTGATCGTTAGGTTAGATCCAAAACTCATAGTATTACATTTAAATGGTGTCTATACAGTACAAAGTTCATCAATGTTAAATTTTTTTTTTATGGGTCCGTGTGTTGGAAAGGCAGTTTGATTACATTGAATATCAACACATTTCAAGAAATTTAAATACATTAGCTGATGCATTTTCCAATCACGTTTTAAATATAAATTTGCAACATTTGTAGATAAAAAGCAATATTCATCCATATATTGAACAAGATAAACTGAAGAAAAAAAATGTAGTAGTTCTCATTAGGTAATATAGTATGTAAAAAGTGTGTCACAACAAAAATGTCATCCAAAGACACGAGGCCTCGTGGCCTTTATTATCCGAATATGTCGATACAAAAATCAAAATGTAGCAACTATCCATGCTGATCATGATAGAAGACTATAGTGTGAGATACTCGACGTAGTAGTTGCCTAATCGGTCCTGGAACCCTGACTTGTTCCTTTGGTACCAGAGAGGCAAATCACCAGTTCCAGACTGTGGGATATCTATAGTCAACCTCTTTAGGTTGTGCTCCAGCTTGGTCAAATCCTTTGTTGCATCTGAGTGTGGTACTAAAAATACTACAGGCTATTCCCCTCGCCTGTCAAAACGTCGTAGCCCTTCTGGTCGAATTGGGTCCACATCTGCATAAACATTTCAGATAATTAACTTTGGATGTTAAAAACAAAATAAAAAATTTACAAACATCAAAATGAGAAATTTTTACTTAGATCACCCCACAACATCCCTGTTAGGAGTGGGATATCTAGGTCACCTCTGTAATCCATCCCTACATATGGAAAATCTTTGATGATCTAGTTTCCCAATCACAAAAAAAAAGAGGAGTATACTTTACCACTGGGCCATCGCCTCCATGGAAAGCCATCAACGAAACCCACCGCAACATACGTGGATCTCGAGGTATTGACTCATCTACGATAATATGTTGTGGGATAAGGAGTGGAATCCTCTCTAGAAGAAATGAAATGAGAATGGAACCATAACTGAAATTCTTCAGTTTACCATTCTTGGCTCTAGTTAGTTGCCCTTTGATATTGGAAACTACTCCTTCACACTAGTTGAAAATTGTGGACTATGAATACTCCACGGAAATATGCATCTGAGACTTTGTGTCCAAGTGAAGAATTGTGCTTCCACATAGTTTGGTGATTGTGAAATAAATGGTCTTCAATCCTACCATCCTTGAGCTTAGCAGCATCAACACAATATCACCTCATATATGAAGCAGTATTCTCTCCATATGGTTTCTAGCCAAACAAAAAAATGTCAAGCCTTCTACGAAAGATCCTAGTCAAGAAGTACATATCATCAACATCTATGGTGAGGTGATTGATGGGCCTCTAAATTAGACATAAATTAAGGCCCATCTACCTTTATTATGCACATAAAAAGATATATTAAATCTCTCCTTTTGCACTTAATAATGCTTTCTTATGCTTTATTATTTTCGTAGGAAGATTTAAAGGGAGTTGCATATTTGTGCCTAATATTGGTTATATTTGTAGAATATTGTGAGAATATTTAGTAGATTATGCAGATTTGGAGAAGGATATAATTTAGCAACTTTCTCCCTACACTGGAAGATCAAGATTGAAGAATAAATGAGCAAAATATCTAGAAATTATTGAGAAATATTGGAGAGATTCAAGGGGTTTGTCCACCCTCCTTAACTATGAAAGGCAGCCAAGCAAACTGAGGACGATGTGCACTCAATATATGGTTTACTTGGAGTCAAAGTGGACTCAATCACTATTTTCTAGAGAGTTGTTGGTAGCTGCCCTTGAGGATAAGTAAAGTTTATTAAGAGCTAATTAGGGTCGATTCTGGTCCGGTCGATTCCGGTGGATTCCAGTTGATTTTCTGATCCATTTTATGCTAGTCGATTCCATTTCCATTCCATCCCATGCCATTCTTTTCCATTCTATTAGGATTTTTTTGTTTAAGAACTTCGAGATGTAATAATGCTATATTTTTGTAATGCAATGAGTAGTCAGATGTTGTTTTACTGATCTAGTTTTAGGGAGCGAAGCTCGTGGGTTAGGGCCCAATCCATGTGCCTTAGCTTCTCTGCTTTTATCATTCTTTCCTTTCTGTCATTTAGCTAGTTTTGTTTTTGTCATTTAGTTAGTTCTGCTTCTGATAGTTTCATTGTTGTTTAGTTTTTTCTTTCAGTTGGTTGTTGTAGTTCTACATTTGCTTACGAAGAGTAATAGAGTAGAGGAAAAATCCAAAAGTTATGGTCAAGCCTTCCCCTCTCATCTCTATCAATAGAGTTTGAGCAGGGTTGACCTCCCCATAGGCCATAAAAAAAATTGCTTTCTGTTCATTGTTTTTATCACACATTTTGTCTGTTTTCGTGCATGAATCTGTAGGTTTGATTACAAGAATAAGTCTCAACAGTCCTAGAAAATTTTATCAAGCCATCCTGCTTCATTTTCCATCTCTGTTTTCATGCCTGAACACTGTTGTTGCGCCTCCATTTCCCTCCTTCTTCTCTTCTTAACAGCTACCACACCCTTTTTATTCACAAGAACCATTAAAAATTTGACCTCTGTCTGTGCTCCTCGAAACTCCTGCTACCATACTTCGTATATCGCATATAGCATTTGCTATTTGTTTCCGTTAATACTTACCACTCCCGACGCCGATCGCTATATTGTCGTTGCACTCCGCCATCGGTCCTACCACCACGTCACCCGTCGCATTTCACACTTTGCAACCTTTTCCCTTTTTCCTTTAAGACTTACCACAATCCCTTTTCGCAATCGCATTTCACAATCTTTATCCCCATCGGAAATCACATTTTCTATTGGTTTCCGTTAACACTTACCGCTCCCAACCACTGATTGCGACATTACTGTAGCACTCTACCACGTCATACCTATCGCAAATCGCATTTCGTAGTTTTTATCCCCATTGCAAATCACAAATCGCATTTTTCAGTTTTTATCCCCATCGCAACTCTCAATTTCTATTGGTTTCCGTTAATCCTTTCCACCTCCAAACCTCGATTGTGATATTACCGTACTCTGCTGCCATGTTACCCATCGCATTTCACATTTCATAGTTTCGGCCGTATCGCATTTCGCACTTCGTACTTTCCTCCTAATTGCACTGTTGCTTCTCCTCTAGCTTTGTGATATTGCGATTATGATTTCGCATATTGTATATCGCATTTCTATTTGCCAATTATAACTCTGCCATCACATATTTCAAGTCTCCTACTCCAAATCATATTTGTGATCTTATAAGATTTAATAAAGTTCAAACCCCTCTTTCCACACCTCTAAGCCTTGTCCCATATGTTCAAGCCCTCCATTAGCACCTTTATCCCTTTTTCCTCCAAACTGCTAGCAACACTTTTTGAGGTTTAGTTATATCATGAATAGTTTCATGGTTGGAAGCATTGTAGCATGGTAGATAGATCATAAGATAAGTAGAGTGTGGTTAGCCGATTGGCCAAGTTAAGTGCGGTTTAAATTAGTTTCTTTTCGACAGGTTAAAATAGTTTCCTTCCCGTCATTTCCTTTCTACAATTTAAATTAGTTTCTTTTCTGCCATTTCTTCTCAGCAAGTTAAATTAGTTTCCTTTCCTATCATTTATTTTCAGAAATTTAGTTTATTTTCCTTTCCATCATTTCCTTTCTGAAATTTCTTTTAGTTTCATTGAAGTGTGACAGACTTCACTGAGAACCCCTAGAAGTAGCACCCTTTCGTAGAGCGGAAGAGGATGACATGAGTAGAATTCATCTATTGTGTATATAGCACTGTCACCTCCAAGTTTGTATGAACCTTGGGTTGATAAAGTAAAGTAGGGCAGCCCCTGGGAGTTGCAACACTCTTGGTGCAATACCAGGGCTCACCAGCGATGATCCCCTATCATGAAACATTGATCTTCGACATCCCAGGTGCTCACCATTCATGTCATGAGCTTCAACTGAGCTTTCATTCTAGAGTTATTAAATAATTTTAGAGGCCACAATTTTTCAAAGCCTGCAAAGTTGTCGGATCATCTAAAGCTTCTGCATGTTGGTTTTCATGTTCTCT
Organism: Pinus albicaulis; assembly: GCA_034641835.2. Lineage (NCBI taxonomy): Eukaryota > Viridiplantae > Streptophyta > Pinopsida > Pinales > Pinaceae > Pinus > Pinus albicaulis. The sequence continues at coordinate 705,590,174 of CM076574.1, forward strand.
CTCTCTCTCCACTCCAACATGGTTGATCAAAAGTCATGAAAATGACCATTGAGGAGTGTTAGAACAATGCATGAAAGTAATTTTCAAGTTTTGGGGCGTATTTTTCGTTGTTTTTGAAAACCCTCGGTCCTTGCGTGGTTTTTATTTACAGACAGAGTGCATTTGCGCAGTTTATTAGTAGAGAAACCACACCAATCACGTTTCTATGTGTGTAAAAAATTACCGATGTGTGCGGTCCTAATGAAACAAAATCATGCACATCCATGGGCAAATTTTAAAAACTTAAACTCCCCCAAAAAAATCAAATAAATGGTTAAAATTAAAAAATAATTGGATGAAAAGAAAGATAATGAAGAGATATCCTACCTAGAGAAAATGGTTCGCAAATTGGTCCATCAGTCTGCTCGGAATCAACCTCTGAAGTTTTGTGGTAAAAACCATCTTTTCTGCTCTCAATTTGGTTAAAACTCAAAAATGGTAAAAATGAAATTACTTTTTCAACTTTTATACGTTTTTAGGTCAATAAATTATTATTTTTTATGCCTTTAACCTTTTAAAAGTCAATTTTTGATGTTTTTTACCATATTTTTGAGCAATTATTATAATTTATTGAGTGTAATGTGCAGAATACATTTTACAACATAAAAATGGACCATTTGGACTATGAGAAAAAATTTATCACTTTTTTGGGCTCTTGAAAATTATGAAAAAGAAAAATCTTGGAGTTCTCTTTTAAGCCGTTTTTATACTCTCTAAACATGAAAAGATTGTTGAGTACTCAACTATTTGAACTAGTAAAAGTAAATGAATAGTTGTCTATTCATTATAAGTTTACCCATTTTTAGGACTGAATTAGACTATTTACGAAAAAGGTATACGTTGACTAATCATGGTCAATAGAGTTCTCTCCTACATTATTTTATCCTTTTTTTTCAGGCTCGAGGGACCAAATTTACGAAAAGGAACATTATGGAGTTTATTTATGTTTTTCTCCTAACTCCTTAAAACTGAAAAACACTGATTTCACTTTCTTCGGGTTTGTTAAAAAAATCTACGTTGAAAGATCTAAATGAGTTTTTTTTTTGTGTATTTTCAAACTCTTTAAACATGAAAATGACATCGAGTTAACCCTACATTGGACTCGTAAAATATCAATAGTGTAGGACTCGTCAATCATGATGACACTGAACCACTCCTTCTTGAGGTTCGTTAAAAATACTTTTGAGAAGTCATTTGAAGGATGAGCTTACAAAACAAGCAAATGTTATCCTCCTCAAGCTTGACAAAAATAAAGAGGTACTTTCCAGTAGTGGTGGGTGGGGGAATTGGGAAAAAGTATTCATTTTTGCATTCATTAAAAGGAATTATGTCGCTCTTGAACACGACACTCCGTCACACATGTGTCTGGATTGGGTAATCCATTTGTCTTATCGTTGATTCAAATGTTTCCAAGTCAATTTTCATGTCGCCATGTGTTCAAGAGAAGTCCAACCTCAGTTCATGTTCCTTTGAAAATATTATCCCTTAATCGTGTCGTCCATCCCTGAGTCAGTCTTTGCAAAACATTTCTTCAAAACTTGACATGAAGTTGCGTGTTGTAGGCTCTCCTGCGACGGATCGTTTCCTATCGACTTCAACTCACTATCTAGGAAGTTGATGTAGAAACCCTTTTCAGTACCTTGAGGCCCACATGCCTTAATGAAAGGTTTCTCACCTTCGACGACAAGTTCTCATCATTAACCTTCGATTGAGCGATTCTACGAGTGTTCGATTTCAAGACATCTAATCACACTTCATATATTGTACTGAAAGTACCTTGAGAGACATAGTCATTATTGGTGGTTTCTCTCACACTTATTAATGATTCACATCATTGAACAGTAATCAAGTGGTATCTTCCATGTTCAACTTCAGGAAATTTGTTCACATTGTCAGATTCCTATTGCGGATTAAGAGATGTAGTTCAAGATCTTGGATCTAGTTTCATCCATCCAGGCTGCGAAGAGTTATGTATTCATGACTATGTAGATAGATTCCTAATACATGGTTGTGTCCATACTATGTCTACTATTGATATGGTTCTAAGCTATTTCTATACTTGTACATTGAGTTAGATTTACTCTGAGTATGGGAGTGCATACCTCAATGATATATATATATATATATATATATATTGATTTTGTTGTAATCCTTGAATTATTGTTGCAAGTTTCCAACCATTGTCTCCGATTTGATCTTTGGCATGATAAAGCGCTTCAATCTTTAAATGAATTTTCAGACTTTGCACTTTAGGGGGCAATTTTTTACACATCATTTTGTCACCATGACACTTGACCATTAAAATGGATCTTTCGCCATCCATAAACATGTTTCAAATCACTCCCTTGCAATTTAATAATCTAAAACCCTTGAATAAAATATGAAATTTGGGTAACAAGGCCTTTTAACCTGTTAGTACAACACGCGTGCTTTTCCTATTCAGTTTCCGTGCATTCGCAGTTTCTTCTATTGAAACCTCCGCAAAACTGCGCTCTGTCTCCCACTGTAGAGTGCGCACATGACTCAATGAAAAGTAAAAATAAAAAGTGAATTCTAGAAGCCTTATTGGGTAATATATCCAAACTGAAAGCTTCTTGGTCATATCTATTCGAGCCTTACCCCTCACATCATGGAGTTAATTCCCTCTCATCAAGGAACCCTAATCCCACTATTAGTGGATCTCATCCTTAGTTTATGGATTTGAAAATTCCTCTCCTTGGCCTATAAATTAAGTAGAAGCTAGAAGGTTAGGGGAGTTTACAAAAGGTAGTATTATGTTGTTGAATTTGTATTTGGAAGCTTATCATCCAAGGAGAGGGTTGGAGGAATTTGGGAGGAACCTCATGACATCAAGGAAAAGGTTGTAAGGATCTTCTTTATCTCTAAAATAATACAAATGAACAATTTTTCCCATTGTATTTTCTTACTAAAATGATGAATGATTTATGTTCCTTTTTTTTTTTTTTCGTTAAGATGATATCAATTTCTAATCTCCTTGATCATTAGATTAATCTTGTTTGAATCATTATATTTCATATGCATTTAGTCTCTTTTATGTTTGTAATTGCAAATCTTATCAAGCATTGAGGAGTTGCTTTAGGACGAAACGAGGATCTCCATCAAGCATTTCAAAAATAGGCAAGGGTTTCATTCTCCTTTTCTTGTATTGATGATCCAAACAAAGTAGGCTTAGGGAAAGAGTTATTCAATTGCCTTTTTGTTTCTAGTTTTCCTTAGGAATCTAGGGAGATCAATATTGTTCGCAAGAGGCATTTGTTCGTGTAACAACGACCCCGTTGCTAATGATCCAACCGCTTCAAAAATAAAATGTGGAGGATCCATAATAGGGGGTCCCGCGGGTTGGACCCCGGGACCTCCCCCCAACCGTATGCCTTAATATGATGTAATATTCCTAATTGGCAGTGGCTAATTGGACTATTCGATTTTGTTCAATTTTTCCGTCTATAGTTTATTAATAAATAAAAAGGTGAGTAGAGAGGGTCTAACTCACTTTTTGGAATAAAACCCACTCCCTAGTAGCACAACGTTGTGACTTAAAGGGAGCCAAGGGGGTCCGAGCACCACGTAGAGAGGGGACCCACGTATGCACTAGGAGAGACTGCACAGATGAGGAGGAGCACGTGGCAAAGAGGGAGGCTACGTTGAGGAGATGGGCCTTAGGGTTTGGAGGAAGGCCAACGTTATAAAAGAGGGAGGAGCCTCCTCATTTCATTGATTCGTTGTTGATGATATTGAGCTGGTCGTTTGACTTTTTGAGCACGATGGTTGTTTAGCCTGTCTGCAACACTGTTTAGTGCGTTGAGTGTCTCTGATCGGAGATCTCGCCCTTAGCCCCGGGGGACTTCGAGTGTCTGCTCGGGCAAGGTAGTTTCTTCATCATTTTGCAGGAGGATTGGTGTTTAGGTTTTGTTGTGGAGCTATGCATTCAGAGAGACTGCGCAGTCATTGAGAGGGAGGACGCAGTCCATCTAGGAGGAGCTCCGGATTGGGATTCTTGCAGGGGTTTTGAGCCGGGAGATTGAGCAGAGGATCAACCTTTGCCTTTGGGAGGATTTTGGTGGAGTTTGAGGCCGTATTTCATTCATTCCTATTCAGCCTCTGCGCAGAGCCTTGGAGGCCAGCGTAATTCCCTAAGGGGGTGTTTTTCCGGGGCCAGCCATCCTTGATATGATTTCTGGGTTTTGCCGAGATTGGTGAGTAGAGGCAGATTCTAGATTTTCAGCCCATTCCGGCGAGGGGGATCAGCCCCAAGTTATCAGTTCTTTTCAGTAGTAGTAGCTACATGACAGTTTTCTAGTAGCTGGGACACACTTCATAGAGCAGCCATTTCTTAGATATTCTGAGAGTATTTCTTCACTTGCCTTGAGCAAGTCTAGGTGCCATCATTCTGATCACCTATTGTACTTCATTATATTTCTCAGTCTAATAAAATGGCTTAGCATTCTCTCTCTCTATATTTCTGGATGATTTGTCGTACATTCTTTCTAAGCTATTATATGTCTGTTGTACTGTATCTTTATATATTTTCTGGCATTCTAGTTCTATACCACTTGGTGTGTTTATCTCATACTCTTATACAAATTCTGGAAAGGGCCAGGTAGCCTCTAGATCTCACCCTCTTCTTAGAGGTGAAATATCTGGTAAACACCCTCCCAGTCCATCTCTAGTAAGAGTTTGCTTGTGTTTTAGAGATATCCCTGAAACGAGATATTACAGTGGTATCAGAGCATAGTTCTGACTCAGCCTATGGAGCTAGTTGTCTATGACATCGAGGAAGAGGCCCTACATTTGTTACAGAGGCATAAAGTACAGAGATCATGAGCGTAGGTTGGAAAACACCTATGGAGAGGGAGACTGTGTTCGGGTGGTGGACACGGAACAAGAGGAGCCTGTGACAGACGTAGAGCAGGAGGAGCCTGTGCTAGATTCAGAGCAGAGAGGGCCGATGGCAGATGATACTGAGGCCAAACATTTTGGGGAGGCACTCCTCAAATCGGTGCAGGATCTAGCGAGACAGATTGAGGTGATGGGTCAAAGATTCACCGCTGTAGAGGCTAGACAACGTGAGACCCCACGAGTATTCCAGGTAGGTGAGGGATCAGGTAAATCCCACCATTTGACGTAGCATGGTGCCGGTCAGTGTGATACTACTCAGCCGATGGCTTCACGTGCACCTACACACTCTACCATGCCCACTTTCTTGGGAGCAGACACAGGGGCAGGAGCCTAGCAAGAGGCAGAGCCCGGACATATGGGAGATTATTTTGCAGAGTATCAGGCTTATGGGCAGGAGTTCAGGGATGCTCTCTTGTTCAGATATTTTGTTTAGCTCCAGCGGGACAGTAGACCCCGCGACCATCATAGAGGACACCGACATTATCATGATGGAGATACCCACTGCACATCTAGCAGATTCCATTTGCCTACGTTTGATGGTTCATCAAACAGTTCGGCAAAGTCTTGGGTGGAGAATATGGATATCTATTTCCAGCTTAACCAAATGTCGGAGACAGAGGCCATTAAGGTGGCAACATTACACTTGGATGGAGAGGCCTAGGATTGGTGGTTTCATGGTATGGTTACACTCGGACATTCTGCAGTGACGACATATGCCGAGTTCACCCGGAGGTTGATAGAGAGATTTGACCAGAGGGATCCGGAACAACACTTTGTTGAGCTGACTAGGCTCAAACAGACCGGGAGCCCAGAGACATACATTGCCGACTTATTGAGGGTTTCAGTGATGGTGCCAGATATATCCGTGGCACCGATGATATATATGTTTGTGGAGGGGTTAGCAGAGCCACTTTCGGGTCTAGTCAGGTATACTAGACCAAATACACTCCAGGATGCTATTAGCAGGACCCGAGATCTACAGGATGCATTGCCCAAGACTCAGACACCTTAACCCCAGAGATAGGGCTTCCAGTGCAAGGGGAAGGATGTGAGGATTCCGCCTCCAAAGGGGAATCCAGGATGGGCATAGACAGATGATGATGCCAGAAGGGAGATGAAGAAGAAGCAGTTGTGCTTTACTTGTCAGGAGCCGTGGGCACCAGGACATAGGTGTGCTGCTGGCAAAGCACACTTCATTGAGGTCTTCTCCGAGGATAGTGGGGAAGAGGATGAGGAGGATGACAAGGAGGTAGGAGACAGCCAGACAGCCCAGGATCAGTTTCCACCTCCACCTTCAGGAATAGGAGGTGTAGCTTTTTCACCCACAGGAGGGACCCTTGCAGCATTGCGAGGAGTTCCCAAGTATTTGACGCTGCGCGTACGAGGGACAGTACGTGCCCAGCGAGTATCAGTTTTGGTTGACAGTGGGGCAACCCACAACTTCATCGATGCACAGATGGTCGAGCGGAGAGGTATACTGACCTAGAGCTTCGAAGGATTTTCAGTTTTGGTCCCAAGAGCCCAGACGATGCAATGTGCCCGGTATGTTCCAGAGTTAGCAGTGATGATAGGTACCTACACCATGACCGACCACTTTTTCGTGGTCAACATACCGGATACCAATGTGGTATTGGGTGTTCAGTGGTTGATTACTCTGGGGAAGGTCACCACAGATTGGGAGGCCTTAGAGATGGAATGGGATGATAAGAAGATCGGGAAGCATGAGAAGATCCGCGGGATGCACACTTACCCACCTCAGACTGTTTCGGCTCACCGGATGGAGGCAGATTTCCGGAAGGGGGACATAGAGTGGGCGGTTGAGTTGTGGGCATCAGAGGCAAGGACCACCAGTCAGGTAGTTCATCCTGATATACAGGCCATCCTTGACAGGTATGATACAGTGTTCGGGGATATACCACTAGGTCGGCCACCGAACCGAGGGTTCGAGCACGCCATTGAGCTTGAGCAGGGCATTCAGGTAGTGATTACTACCCCCTATAGGCATCCCAAAGCCTATCGGGATGAGATTGAGCGGGCCATCTAGGAGTTGCTGGCTCTTGGGCACATCCGACCAAGCACGAGTTTGTTTTCTTCTTCTGTGGTGTTGGTGAAGAAGAAGGATGGCACCTTGAGGATGTGTATTGACTACAGGGCCCTGAAGAACAGGTATCCTATACCCAGGATCGATGAGTTGATGGATGAGCTGAGAGGAGCCAAGTTCTTCTCGAAGATTGATTTGAGATCAGGGTACCATCAGATTCGCGTGAGGGAACAGGACATTCCCAAGACCGCCTTTAGGTGTCATTATGGGCACTTTGAGTTTTTGGTTATGCATTTCGGGCTAACCAATGCCCCAACTACTTTTCAGTCTTGCATGAACCATATCTTTTGCAGTCATCTGAGGAAGTTTGTATTGGTATTTTTCGATGAAATACTTATAGACAACAGGACTTGGGAGGAACATCTCTAGCATATAGAGGCAGTACTACATATCTTGGAAGAGAAACAGTTCTATGCTAAGCTCTCCAAGTGTGAATTTGGGATGACAGAGATGTTGTATTTGGGTCACATCATTGGAATGGATGGAGTGAGGGTCCACGAGGAGAAGATCAGGGCCATCAGAGATTGGCCAGAGCCGAGGAACATGATGGAACGTCAAGGATTCATTGGCATATGTACTTACTATAGGAAGTTCGTCAAGTGTTTCTCACAGCTTGCTGCACCCCTTACAGATTTGACGAAGAAGGGGGCATTCAGTTGGTCGGATACAACGCAGCGAGCCTTTGACAGGCTCAAGGAGGTGATGAGTAGCTGCCCAGTGCTTGCATTGCCGAATTTTACGTAGTCATTTGTTTTGGAGTGTCATGCGTCGGGAGAGGAGATCGACGCAGTATTGATGCAGGGAGGACAACTTGTAGCTTTTGAGAGCCGGAAGCTCCTTCCACATGAGAGGTTGTATTCTATATACGACAAGGAGATGTTGGCCATTATGCATGCATTGGCCAAATTCCTGCATTATTTGGTGGGGAATAGGTTTAGGGTGAGGACTGATCACAACAGCCTCAGGTTCTTTTTGGAGCAGAAGAAGCTACAGGAGAGGCAGCAGAAGTGGATCAGTAAGATCCAAGCATATGACTTTGACATTGAGTATGTTAAGGGTAAGAACAATGTGGTAGCAGATGCCCTTTCATGTAGACCAGCCACGTTGTCTCTTATGAGCTTGGATACGGATTGGAGGGCTCGACTCTTAGTGGAGTACTCCAAGGACAGATTTGCATGTGAGGTTCTGGATGGGCAGGTGGCGGATGACAGGTATAGGGTGGTCGATGAGATCATCTACTATAGGAACTGGATCTTCTTGACTGAGGGATCTCAGCTCAAGAAGAAGATACTTCAGGCATCATATGATTCACCATTGGCCGGTCATCAGGGGTTTACCAAAACCTACATGGCCATTAGAGAGAGGTTCTCATGGAAGGGCCTCAAGGAGGACATACTCCAGCACATCAGGGAGTGCGATGTTTGCCAGAGGAACAAAGGGGAGGTGAGCCATCCCGTAGGATTATTGCAGCCTCTACCCATTCTGGAGGGGAAATGGGAGAGTATTTTGATGGACTTCATCATAGGGTTGCCCATGGTGCAGGGCAAGGATTGTATCTTTGTCGTCGTTGATCGACTGAAAAAGTATGCGCATTTTTTCGCCATATCCGCGCATTACACAACAGCACAGGTGGCCAAGCTGTTCTTCATAGAGGTTTTCAGGTTACATGGTCTTCCTAAGACCATCATCAGTGACAGTGACAACCGCTTCATGGGCGGATTTTGGCAGGAGCTTTTCCGGTTGGTGGGGACGGAGTTGACGCCGAGTACCAGTTATCACCCACAGACAGATGGGCAGATGGAGATAGTTAACAAGTGGCTAGAGGGCTACTTGCATAACTATGTCAGTGGGCAACAGCGAGCATGGCTGAAGTGGCTGCATTTGGGGGAGTACTGCTACAAAACTACACATCACATGTCCATTGGTATGTCTCCATTCTACGCTTTATATGGATATCACTCTTTGTCTTTTGCTGACGTGATGTTTGGTGCTAGCAAGGCTCCGAGAGCCAAGATTTGGATCCAAGAGAGTCAGGATATTCTCCGAGATCTCAAGGATAATATGGCCACAGTGCAGAACTAACAGAAGCTGTATGCTGACAGAGGTCGGGTGGAGAGACAGTTTGAGGTAGGGGACTTGGTTTACCTATTATTACAGCCATACCGACAGTCGTCGCTGAAGCAGAAGGGAGTTGAAAAGCTCAAACCCCACTTTTATGGGCCATACAAGGTGATACGCAGGATTGGACAGGTTGCATATGAGTTGGAGCTGCCCCAAGGCAGTAAGATTCATAACGTTTTTCATGTATCATGCCTGAAGAAGGCAATGGGGCAGCAGGTGACACTAACAGATGAGCTACCACCCACAGATGATGGGGGGCAATTGGTGTTGCAGCCAGAGGCTATTATTGATACCAGGGAGAGGCAGCTACGGAGTAGGACAGTCCGGGAATTCCTGGTGAGGTGGAAGAATTTGCCGGATGAGGATGCCACTTGGGAGAGTGAGAAAATTTTGCAGCATCCATCACTTTAATTTCTTGAGAACAAGAAACATTTTTCCGGGGGAGACTGTAATATTCCTAATTAGCAGTGGCTAATTGGAATATTCAATTTTTCTCAATTTTTCCGTCTATAGTTTATTAATAAATAAAAAGGTGAGTAGAGAGGGTCTAACTCACTTTTTGGAATAAAACCCACTCCCTAGTAGCACAACGTTGTGACTTAAAGGGAGGCAAGGGGGGCCAAGCACCACGTAGAGAGGGGACCCACGTATGCACTAGGAGAGACTGCACAGATGAGGAGGAGTACATGGAAAAGAGGGAGGCTACGTTGAGGAGATGGGCCTTAGGGTTTGGAGGAAGGCCAACGTTATAAAATAGGGAGGAGCCTCCTCATTTCATTGATTCTTTGTTGATGATATTGAGCTGGTCGTTTGACTTCTTGAGCACGCTGGCTGTTTAACCTATCTGCAGCACTGTTTAGTGCGTTGAGTGTCTCCGATCGGAGATCTCGCCCTTAGCCCTGGGGGACTTCGAGTGCCTGCTCGGGCAAGGTAGTTTCTTCAGCATTTTGTAGGAGGATTGGTGTTTGGGTTTTGTTGCGGAGCTGTGCATTCAGAGAGACTACGCAGTCATTGGGAGGGAGGATGCAGTCCATCTAGGAGGAGCTCCGGATTGGGATTCTTGCAGGGGTTTTGAGCCGGGAGATTGAGTAGAGGATCAACCTTTTCCTTTGGGATGATTTTGGTGGAGTTTGAGGCCGTATTTCATTCATTCCTATTCAGCCTCTACGCAGAGCCTTGGAGGCCAGCGTAATTCCCCAAGGGGGTGTTTTTCGGGGGTCAGCCATCCCTAATATGATTTATGGGTTTTGCCGAGATTGGTGAGTAGAGGCAGATTCCAGATTTTCAGCCCATTCCAGCACGGGGGATCAGCCCCAAATTATCAGTTCTTTTCAGTAGTAGTAGCTACACGACAGTTTTCCAGCAGCTGGGACGCAGTTCAGAGAGCAGCCATTTCTTGGATATTTTGAGAGTATTTCTTCACTTACCTTGAGTAAGTCTAGGTGCCATCATTCTGATCACCTATTGTACTTCATTATATTTCTCAGTCTAATAAAATGGCTTAGCATTCTCTCTCTCTATATTTATGGATGATTTGTCGTACATTCTTTCTATGCTATTATATGTCTGTTGTACTGTATCTTTATATATTTTCCGGCATTCTAGTTCTATACCACTTGGTGTGTTTATCTCATACTCTTAGACAGAGTCTGGAAATGGCTAGGTAGCCTCTAGATCTCACCCTCTTCTCAGAGGTGAAATATCTGGTAAACACCCTCCCATTCCATCTCTAGTTAAAGTTTGCTTGTGTTTTAGAGATATCCCTGAAACAGGATATTACATATGACTCCTCCAATTGAAATCTTTGCCCAAAAACTTGTATAAGAACGTACTTTCACTATTCGACTGGGGAGGAGCGGGAGCTGAGCGAAGTTCCAACTAGGGTGGAACCATGCCGTCGGGTTCCAGGAGTAGAACCTTGACGCAGGGGTATCCTTTGGTGCCAAGAAATATTCCTTGAGGGACCAAAAGTGTCGGTGTCAGAATGTGGCCAAATGTATAGTCCTTTTTCACGTTTTTTCACCAGGAATCCAACTGTGCAACTCGTTTCTCCAACAAGGGTCTACATTTTCAAGACATACCCAAAATTTGAGGTATAAATTGTCATTTTGTAATTGCTTGTAATTTATTTCTTCTACCATTTAATGAAAGAGGCCTCCCCACATTGAGCATGGCCCAAATATGTAGCCCACATTAGGTGAACTCCGTTATCAAATTGTCTTTTGCCTTTGATCTCATAGTTGATTTAAATTTCCACATCTTTCATGTGTTTATGTTACTTGGTTACATTATCTTTTAAGTTCAATTATGAATGCATCCTTGAAGTAAAAATATTTGGATCAAGTTTGGTATTAGAGCTAGTATTCTTGATGCGATTTCCATGAGTGAATGCTAACCAGGAACAAGCTCCAAAGAGAAGAAGGAAAATTCAAATCCTTTGATCCTGAAGTGGGGCATGCAGCACGAAGGCAGAACATGGTATATGAGGATGCACGAGCGAAAGTAGAGCGAAATTATCACAAGATATTCTTCACCATGGCAGAGAAAGTTGACAAGTTGTTTGTAGAATATGAGAATACAATCAAGCACGAGAAGGAAGAGCCTGATTATCATGCCTCGGTACACCATGGAGGTGGAGGAGAAGAGCTTCCTCCCTCTCTATCCACCAGTGACAATTATTCTTCTTCCTCTTCTATTCATTCTAACAGACGCCATAGAAATACATCTAAGAAGCCATTTTTAAAGCTAGATGTAAAGTTTGATTTGCAAACATATAATGGAGAATGTAGTGCAAAGAAATTAAAAAATTGGATCCGACAAATCGAGGTATATTGTTGGATTCAACAGATCGAAGAAGATGAGGCCAAGATCCAATTAGCATCTCTTCGGCTAACTGACACTGCTCTCGTTTGGTTGGAAAGAAAGCTGTGGAAAGGTAGCAAAAACTTGGGTAATCTCCTTTCTTCTTAGTCCAATTTTATTTCTACATTAAAAGATCAATTTTATCCTTTGGGTTATCGACAAAATGCATTAATGGAATGGAAATATTTGAGACAAGGAAATGGTCAAAATGTAGAAACCTTCACATAAGATTTTACAGAGTAAGATTTGAATTTGAACATTCCACTTGATTCACAAGAAACTCTAACAAATTTTTTACATATGGAATTGTTTGTTATTGTTTGAACCTACTACTATTGATGCGTCCATTGTGAAGGCCATTCACCTTGAAATTTGGGGCAAGAATGACATAGAAGAGCAATCAAAGAAATAATATTTCAAACCCCATAATGGAAAGTTCAAAGGAAAAGGAAAGGGAAAGGACAAGAAGGCAGCTACAACCAAGAAAGAAGAAGAAGAAAATCCATCTTGCACACATTGCAAGAAGGAAGGCCTTGATTATGTACGTTGTTGGAAGTTTCATCCGTAGTTGAAACCAAAGAGATTTGGTGGAAAGGGAAAGGAAAATAGGGTGGAAACCGTGCAGTAGGACCTTGGGTCTGATTCCGGTGATGAAACACAGATCACAACAATGGGCATAAAAGGTAACCTTTCTCTTCATGCTAATGAAAATTATGAATTACGTGAAAGTGAAAGTACTTAAAATGACTCTCCTGTTAATGAACGAAAGAGGACTGAATTTCTCCACTTTAGAGTTGTGATGCAAAATACTAAAGTGGAAACCTTGTTTGACTCAGGGTCACAAGTAAACTTGATCTCAGAATCCTTCACTAATAAATTAGGATTGGAAACCAAGCCTCATCTTAAACCCTACCCTCTTGGTTGGGTGTGTGATAAAGCCAAATTACATGTATCCAAATAGTGTAGGGCTAGATTTGTGATTGCATCCAAACTAATAGATGAGGTTGATATTGATGTTGTACCCTTGGATATGTGTGGCAATGTGTTGGGGAGTCCATATTTTTATGATAGGAAAGCAGCCTTATTTTTCCATGAAAACAAGTATGATCTCACGAAAGATGAGGTGGAATACATTTTTATATCTCATCGTGCCAAGATCCGTGCTAGTATTGTAAGTGCAGGTCATATGAAGAGATTGGTCAATTCCAGCAAAGGGTGCATGCTCATGTTTGTGAGAGAAAAATGTGCAGATGCATCTGAATCTTTCCAAGGTTGTGATCCCACTCATAAAAAGGAATTGTATGAAATTTTTTCTAACTATAATGAGATTTTTCAGGAACCAGGTGGGTTGCCTCTAAAGCGTGAAATTCAACATGAGATCCACTTGCAACAGGATTTTCCTTTACCAAATATTGGTATGTATAGGTTGTCAACCATTGAGATGGAGGAAATAAAGAAGCAGGTGCAGGAATTGTTGAACCAAGGGGTCATAAGACCAAGTTGTTCTCCGTGTGGTTCACTTATTGTGTTGGTGCAAAAGAAGGATTGCACGTGGACTACAGATCACTCAAAAAAAGAACGGAATTTTTTTTTTACCCTCTCCCTTGCAATGATGATTTATTAGATCAGTTGAAAAGGGTTATGTATTTCAAAAAAGTGGAATTTCATAGTGGCTACCATCAGGTCGAGATTGCAGAACAAGATGTATGGAATATTGCATTCAAGACAAAACAAGGGTTGTTTGAATGGCTCGTGATTGTAGAAATTTATTAATAATGATAGTATTACAGGATTCTCCTGATCTAAGAAATTAATCTTATGTTAAATATAGAATCCTTCCACTTAATTCTTTACGGAAATTAAATTGCCAATTACAAACACATGAAGAAAATCAATTGCACATAAACACAGTTGTTTAACAGGAAAGCTTAAAGCTAAAAACCCCAACTATCACATATTATGTATATCAATGGAGTCATATAACAATCTCATACAAAGCTTAGTACATCAATCTCTTAGTACAGTATAGAATCGTCACACACTATCATGCAGAAATTTGCATATCTATGCACAAATTTCTTGCCTCCTGACAGCCTACCTCCACTGCGCAATCCCTGCTGAAGAAGACCCCTGAATGAATTCGAATTGGCGTTGCCTTGATTGAACAATCCTCATTGTCATCTCCAATGTGTGTCAGATGCATTGAATGCATCACTATAGTCACAACAGATAGTCCATCTCACCCTTTCACCTATCTCTCCATTGGGTCCCCACTGGAACTGACATGCAAGTAGTTAACTGCTATATTTGTTCAGTTGCAAGTGAGTTATTAGTTGTGAATTAATTAAAAAATTAATTCACTAAACTCTCACTAGTGTATCTTCAGTTAGAACTAGATACAACTAGCACAACTGAGTTTAACTCACTTAACTGAGTTAGACTAAATAACAACTCCCATAACTACTCTTTCAACTTTGTCACAACTCTGCCACTTCAGTTCTCACTGAGTCCTCCATGTGTGAGTCACCAACCACCCTAGCAATTGCGTAATTCCTTCAGCCCACTGATTTTCCAAATCTGTTCACTGAAATAAAGTGCTCCAAGAGAATAAGTTGATATTTATTGTCGAATTATTATTAAGGGCTAATAATAATCGACATGCATCTATTTTTAGATCAACGATCTATAAATAGACTTCGCCTAATCTTCTAAAGATAGAATCTCATATATTTTTCCAACTTGATCAACCATATACAAATAACATCCTGCAACTTACAGAATATGCTCACCATGTCTAAAAATATACATACACCTAAAAATAGCCTGCGGCCCCACTTAGTGAAGGTGCTTAATTTTCACTAAGCTCATCATCTTGTTGAATCTCAACACTCCCTCTCAACAAGATAGGGATTATACTTCACCCCGATCCTGCCTCTATGGTATTCAAATTTTCTCATGTTGAGCGCCTTCGTCAGAATATTTGCATCCTGATCTTCCGTAGGAATGTACTGAAGCAACATGATCTTCCGCTGCACGCAATCTTTGATATGATTATACCGGATATCTATATGCTTAGATCTATCATGAAACACAGGATTAATCGAGAGTTTAATGCAACTCTGATTATCACAATGTATCACTATAGGATCTAAATGAGAACTGAACAAATCGACCAGGATCTTCCTCATCCAGATAGCCTCACATGTAGCTTGACTTGCTACCATGTATTCTTCTTCCGCTGAAATGAGTGCCACGGATATTTGTTTCCTGCTGTACCAAGAAACTGATGTAGATCCGATACTGAAAACCCCTCCTGATTTTCTCTTTCTGTCTGTTGGGCTGCCTGCCCATTCTGCATCTGTGAAGCCATGCAAATTCACCTCATCCGTATGTATCTACCATAAGCCATACTCAGATGTGCCCCTGAGATACCTCAGGACATGCTTTCCTGCCTTCCAAAATATCTTGGTAGGCTTAATCATTGCTTGACTAAGCTAGTTCACCGCATAGCATATGTCTGGTCTTGTATTAACTCAATACATGAGAGAACCCACCAACTGTTGATAAACAGTGGCATCCACTACCTCTGCCAATGTAGCATCCTCTTTCCTCCAATTTCCTGGAAGAGGAGTATCTATGGGCTTGCAGTACTCCATTTGAAACTTACCAAGTATCTCCCTAGCATACTTTCCTTGAGACACAAACAGTTCACCTTCTCGCTTCCATATTTCCAATCCAAGGAAATAATGAAGGAGGCCCAAATCCTTCATCTCAAACTCCTTTGCAAGATCTGCCTTGCATGAGTGTATCAAATTCTCATCACCCGTTATTATTAAATCATCAGCATAAAGAACAATGATTAAAATCTTACCCTCCACCACAATTTGGTACAGTTTTGCATCCGCCTCACTCTTGGTGAAGCCAAGTCCGGTGAAATAGCTTTCGATCTGAGTGTACCAAGAACGTGGTGCTTGCTTCAGCCCATACAACGCTCTTTTGAGTCTGCAGACATGCGACTTGTTGCTGAAGATCTCAAATCCTTCAGGCTGCTCAATGTACACTTCTTCCTCAATGATCCCATTAAGGAACAAAGTCTTCACATCCATCTGATGAATCTGCCAACCCATCTGTGATGAGAGAGCAAGGATGGTCCTTATGGAAGAATACCGTGCGATAGGTGCAAAGGTTTATTCATAATCAATCCCCTCGATCTGTGAGAAGCCCTAGGTAACAAATCTTGCCTTATACTTCTCGACGCTCCCATCAACAACTTGCTTTACCTTGTAGATCCATCTTGATCCTACAACTGATTTTCCCACCGGCCTTGGAACAATATCCCAAGCACTGTTTCTGACAATGGAGTCATACTCCTCCACCATGGCATCTACCCATGTGGGCTCCTGCACTGCTTCTTCGAAAGAAGATGGCTCTGTCACGATACACTTGCTCATAAGAGCCATGTATCCAGTAAATCGTTCAGGTGATTGTCTCTGTCTACGCCGTGATGTAGGGACTCCTACATTCTGTGCCGCATCAAGCTTCAGTCTCTTAGCTTATGTGGTACGCTTTCTGCCTTGTATGATGTTTGGTTCTGCATGAGTGGACTCCTCCACTCCATGAATCTCCTCCTGTGGCTGATCCACATCTAGAGGCTCATCTTTGGGAACAAGAAGTTCCTCCTCTGCATGCAAGTGTAGCTCCCTCTCAAGCGACAACTTCATGGCTTTCACCGCATTGAATTTTATATCCCTTCGCACCACAGTCATTCGACTGCTTGGAAAATACACACGATAATTATGGAGTGTTTCTGTGTACCCCATAAATATCCAAAATTCTGCAATGGGCTGCAGCTTTTTCCTGACGTCCTTTATCACATGAATGTAAACAGATGAGCCAAAAATTTTCAAATGATAAATATCAAGCTTGTTACCAGTAAAAGCTTCTTTAGGTGTACTCATTCCAAGTATTCTATGAGGACAACAGTTTTGCACATAAACCGCAGTGTTGCATGCTTCTGTCCACAAGCGCATCGGTAGGCCCAGGTCATGCAACATAGCTCGTGCAACACCCATGATAATTCTGTTCTTCCTCTCCATGACCCCAGTCTATTGTGGGTTATGAGGCACTATGAGTTCTCTTTCGAATTCCTTATTTGGTTGTGAATTTTGAATTCGTTCGAGATATATTCACCACCATTATCGCTCCGTAGAGCCTTCACTTGCTTCCCTGACTCCTTCTCCACCAATGCTTTAAACTCACAGAACTTTGAGAATGTTTCACTCTTCTTCTACATGAAGAATATCCAGCATCTACGAGAATAGTCATAAAAAAAAATAACATAATACCTATGTTTTTCTATTGAAGCAACCGAGAAAGGTCCACACACGTCTGTGTGAATTCTCTCCAGGATCACCGAAGCACGGTTCTCCATCTCATGAAAGGTGGTCTTCACAAACTTACCCATAGTACATCCCTTGCACTGATCTGACTGCGCGAGGGTACCCTTTGGAAGTCCAGTAGAAATTTGCTGCAAAATCTTCTAGGCGCCATGGTGAAGATGACCCAATATCCTGTGCCATAATTCGCCCTCATCCCGGCTCACCACTTCTTCTGATTTGTCCATCATTGCAGCGCATCCATCTACCTCCAGCTTGTAGAGATTCTTAACTTGAATCCCTATCCTCTTGGTTTGACCCATTTTTTTATGTCACAGGAAAGCTTTTCCCTCACTGAAAACAACATCATAACCTCCGTCCTCCAACATGGTGACCGAGACCAAGTTCTTCTTCAGACTTGGAACGTGCATAACATCTTTCAATAGAAATGGTTTACCTGAATCCCTCTCAAAGGTAATGGTTCCAATTTCAGTTGCACTGTATCTACCATCGTCGCCCATCTCTATATGCATTTAGAGATCCTTCTCCTCCAAGTCACTAAACAACTCCTTGTCTCCCGTCATATGGAAGGAAGCACCATTATCAAGATACCACACCAATCCCATTGCGCTTGAAACCAAGCATGAGATCGAGGATAAATCAAGTTCAAATTGTGAGGCTAAGGCCTCACCAGATGTAGCTCCAGCATCCTTCTTGTTTTTATTTTTCTGTGGGAAGTTAGTGGCGAGATGCCCATGTTCGTGACAATGAAAACACTTCACCTTGGAAAAATCCAGCTTCTTGCCTTTAGCCTCAGATTTTGGATGGGATTTCTTCCCCTTCCCTTTCCTTGATTTGGCAGCCAAAGCGCAATTCTCTTCATCATCATTCTTTGATGAAGAGCCATCCTTGGTATTCTGCCTTATCTCCTCTTGCACAAGATTCGACCAAAGTCACTCCCAATCCTGTAGTTTCTCTCGTCCATTGACAGAGTCTTCGTAGCTGTGCCAAATCTTCAGAAGCCTAAGGAGAGCCAAGCTCACCAAGTCATCATCCACAACTATAATTCCAATAATCCCCAGCTCATCCCTACATTGGACAAACTTCGTGAGATATTTTGGAATACTGTCGCCCTTCTCCATTTTGATTTTTTCTGAGCTTATCTTTCAGCGCCAACTTCCTATGATCATTATTGCTTTGGAAAAAATCTATCAAAGCCTTCCACATTGCAAATGGAGTGGATTTCCCATGAAGGTGTGACATAATATGGTCTTTCACATCTTCCAATAGAATTCTTCTTGTCTTTTCTACCTTCTTTTGCCATGCGTCAAGTAATGCAGCATCGCTAGAAGTAGGCTTAGAAACATCGCTATCGATGAACTCCTTCAGTCCATTATCTTCAAGCACCGCCTCCATCCTGTCCTTCCAGGATATGTAGTTTGAGCTACCCTCAAGGGCATACTCCAACCGCAACCCATTGAAATCCATTTCAATGAATACTCAACTGCTACACCAAGAAATTTCTGCAACAAATTCGAATTGTCCACCAGCACAAAACTCAGCACTGCTTCACTATTGCAATCTCCAGTGATTAACACTACTCCGATACCGTGTAGAAATTTATTAATATTGATAGTATTACCAGATTCTCCTAATCTAACAAAATAATCTTATGTTAAATACATAATCCTTCCACTTAATTCTTTGCGGAAATTAAATCGCCAATTGCAAACACATGAAGAAAATCAATCGCACGTAAACACAGTTGTTTAACGGGAAAGCTTAAATATAAAAACCCCAACTATCATATATTATGTATATCAATGGAATCATGTAACAATATCATACAAAGCTTAGTAAATCAAGCTCTCAGTACAATATAGAATCGTCATACACTGTCATGCAGAAATTTGCATATCTATGCACCAATTTCTTTCCTCTTGACAGCCTGCCTCCACTGCGCAATCCCTGCTGAAGAAGACCCCTGAATGAATTCGAATTGGCCTTTCCTTGACTGCACAATCCTCACTGGCATCTCCAATGTGTTTCATATGCATTGAATGCATCACTATAGTCACAACAGATAGTCCATCTCACCCGTTCACCTATCTCTCCACTAGGTCTCCATTGGAACTGACATGCAAGTTGTTAACTGTTATATTTGTTCAGTTGCAAGTGAGTTATTAGTTGTGAATTAATTAAATAATTAATTCACTAAACTCTCACTAGTGTATCTTCAGTTAGAACTAGATACAACTAGCACAACTGAGTTAGACTAAATAACAACTCCCATAACTACTCTTTCAACTCTGTTGCCACTTCAGTTCTAACTGAGTTCGCCATGCATGAGTCACCAACCACCCTAGGAATTGCGTAATTCCTTCAGCCCACTGATTTTCCAAACCTATTCATTGAAATAAAGTGCTCCAAGATAATAAGTTGATATTTATTGTCGGATTATTATTAAGGGCTAATAATAATTGACATGCATCTATTTTTCGATTAGCGATATATAAATAGACTTCGCCCAAAATTCTAAAAATAGAATCTCATCTAATTTTCCAACTTGATCAACCATCTACAAATAGCATCCTGCAACTTATAGAATATGCTCACCATGTCTAAAAATATACATACACCTAAAAATAGCCTCCAGGCCCCACTTAGTGAAGGTGCTTAATTTTCACTAAGCTTATCATCTTGTTGAGTCTCAACAGTGATGCCATTCAGACTATGCAATGCTCTAACCACATTCACAAGGGTTATGCATGATATTTTCAGGCCTTTTGTTGATGAATTTGTACTTGTGTATCTTTATGACATTCTTGTTTACAGTAGGAGATGGGAAGATCATGCGAGTAATGTTAAAAAAGTGCTCGTTGTTTTACAAAAGGAAAAATTGTGTGTAAAAATGTCTAAGTGTGAGTATGGAAAGACCTCTTTGGTTTACTTAGGTCACATCGTTGGAGGTGGAAAATTAAAAATAGATCCTTCTAAAATTAATGTGATTGTAAAGTGGCCTAAACCCACCAATGTTAAAGAGGTTCATAGCTTTTTGGTTGTAGTGCAATATTGGAGAGGTTCATTGCCAATTTCTCTGTCATTGCATCCCCCTTACATGCATTGACAAGTGTGAAGAAAACCTTTTAGTTTGGAGGAAAACAACATAAATCATTTGATACACTGTGTTGTCACTCCTAGAGACAGCCTTGAGTTGTAAGAAGACTAGTGCCTAGGACATCTTAAATGCAAGGAGTTTCTGATATAACGTGATAACAATAGCCAATAATATGACTTCCCTGCTACTAATAAATGGTAGAAATTTGGTGATAGTGGGACCAAGCCTTCAGAGATAAACGTAAAAACTAGGAATATTTCTGAGGATCTTGTACGAGATTGAATAAGTAGATGCATCAGACAGCTACAAATCATCTTGCTGTAAATAGGGCTAACTATTAAAATGATAAGCAGACATCAAAGTATGTGTAAGCGGAACTATGAAGGAATATGAAGTGGGATATACACTGTAACTAGGCTTATATTAAAATAAGAATCCATAAAGTGCATATCAAACGAATTAGGGAAATGAGTTAGGAAGTGAACAAAGTATCATGCCTGAGCTATATTAAAACGTTGTAAACATAAAGATATGAGTACCAGCTACGGTAAATTCACATCCAATACAAATCGATCGCATTCCAGAACATTTAGATACAAGAAAATAGGTGGAAACGAAATGAAAACTTATATATAATCAAACAGGAAGGAGTAAAAACTGTATAGCATTTCATGTGGAATCCTTTTTAACAGCAAAACTATTCATACCAAATCCCAACGGGTTCTTTAACATCAACTATTCAGATCATACAAAAATACATATACAGAACGCTTTTAGTTGACAATCTCCCCAAAAATATGGAACCCTCTATATGTCTTTCATCTCTGCTTTTATAACATTTTGATGTTCTCTACGCAGAAAGATATTTTGGGAAAATATCTTCTCCGCGTGCCTGTATGCAGTTTCAAGTCTTAATCAAAAATCAAAATTGATGATGGGGTAGAACGCCTCCCATCATCTTACAAAGTGGGCTAAACACCATTTCAAATGGAAATGCAACCAACTTACTATCTGAAAGTAAATATGCAAGAGTGAAATATGAATTTCACTCGAAATTAAAAGTAAAAAGAAAATAGAGTAAAAGGCCACATAGGCCCAATCCTGAGTTATCATTGTTTTTGATGAGGTGGAGTCGGGGCTGCTGTTGGAGAAGGCAGTACTGTGGCTGTAGAAGAGCTGGCTTTCTTACTGGCAGATGGAGTTGATAGGGACGCAGATGTGGTGACTGATGAACTCGTATGATCGCTGCACCTCTGCCAGATGTCAGTTGCAGGACCAGGTAGTACAAGAAAAGCATCGACCAAAGCATGTACTTCTGTCAGTTCGGCATAGTTCACTTCTGGGTGGGAAACTATTGCTTAACTTGGTAGAGGAGAGAGAATTCCTTATCGAGTGCGGAAATTATTGTTTCGGCCTTAAGCTGGCAGGCCTTCTCAAACGGTGTATCTATCTGATCCATCGCCTCTGTCAGTTTGCACTCATATACTTGTAACGGTTGAAGTACAACATTTGTAGGCTCCCAGCATGATGGGATACCGACGAGTGTCAGTTCGTTCCATTCTGTTTCAAACCGTCCCAAGCTCGTCACCATCTGTTCCAAACTGCCCAGTGCACAGTTGCGCACTGCTTCCTTTTCCATCACCCTCCTGCATTTTGCTACCTCCTTGAACCTATCTTTGATTCCTCGTTTGGCCAATTCCTCTGAGCTCAAACCATTTAAGAAGGTAATATACCTTCTGGCACTCTCAACCTTAGTTGAAGCATCTGTATGCCCTTCATGTAGAGTCCTCCTGAATTGGCGAACCGCGGCCTTCTTTTCTTCAATTAGGGTCAGATAGGCCCAGCGCTTCTTTACCTCCATGATGATGTTTGTCCAAATTAAGCATCTAGCTTCCAAGAGGGTGATATTTCCTTTGATTCGGCTCGTCGGGTCTCTGATAGTATTTTCCTGTTGCAGCTTCTCTTGTTTCAATTCTTCTATTTCCTTCTGCTGAGCTGCCATCATTTTGGTATTCTCCTCGAGACGGGGCATTGAGCTCGTGAATCCTTTGTTGTGCATTTTGAGCTTGCTTCTTTGCTACCTGAAGGTTGGCCAGTGCTGTAGTTAGCTGTTCCGGAAGTGAGCTAGATACCTTAGGAGGTGGCGTGGAGCATACGTGTGTTTCCTAGCTTCTTTGCAACTCGTCCATATTCTGCTGGAGGGCAGTCAGCTCGCTGGTAATTTTAGCCCTATCCTCTTTCTCTTTAGCTAGGGAGTCCGCTAGGTCAGCTTTGTCCTTTTCGATCTGGGCTAATTCAACAGTTTTCACATGCTGAAAGCCAGGCATATTCAGTTTATGCTTTAGAGCTGCAACATGTTTTTGCAACTCTGAGATGACATGACCCTGAGGATCTACTTTATCGCTCCCTTTTCCTTTTACCGCCGCTTGAAGACTCTACAGGTCGTTAGAGAGTGCTCAGGCATTAGTCTTCTCCACCCTAAGGTTTTCGACCACTTGATTGTACTTGGTTTGCAACTTTCTTAGGGTGAGAGAGAGCTTCACAACCTCATCCTTCAGCATGTCACCGAAACACTGGAACATATTACATTTATCTATCGGGGGAACTTGTGACATGTTTACTGCCACCTCTAGAGCTCTGTAACTGGTGGTCCCAGCCTCTGGATCTAAGACCGCTTCGGTCATGGCCATCAACAATTGTTCCTTGTCCATGTCAAGCTCGACAGTAAACCAAGTATGATATTTGTCTACATAGCCTGCTAATTCCGACCAAATCTTCTCCCCGATAGCTCTGTTGATTCCCTTTATTTCGTTCCTTGCCTCAGACCTATTTACAGAGACGGCTTGTGAAACCTCTGAGAAATCAGACGATGACAGACCATCATATTTTACCATGAAACCTGGTTTTCCCTTGTAAAACTCCCCATACAGTGCCACTTTTTCTAGCGACAACTCTTCCTCGACACCTTCTTCATTGCTGGTCCTATGCCTTTTAGGGGGCGGAGAATCTTCTCCCATGACTCCGGCTTCTTCAACCTGTTTCTTACCTGCTTCACGTGTTGAAGCAGTATCTCCTTTTTCCCCTGTCGCAGATGAATCAGTCTCCATCTATGAAAGAAAAGGCCAGGTATCAATATTAGCTCTCCACTCAATGAAGGGTCTAGTTTCATGAGCATATGCAGTTGATTTAATCTTCCTCCTTTTGTTTGAGATGATGCCTTTTGGATCATAAGGCCAAGATTTCCCTTGCCTTAAGTCCATACCCTTGAGCAGGTTTTCCAATATAGGGAGGGCATGCCTTGAGTTAACAAAAAAAGGGGCCAACGGTGGTAGGCAGTTTAAGAATGAACCCCTTTTTCATAGGGAGGAAGTGGAGCTGGTCAACCTTCAATTTTTGCCGGAGGTACTCCAAGGCGAAAATTCGTATGGCGGGAAAAATTAGCAGTCTGTAAGGGTAAACCTCTGCACCATAGACCTTGATCTCAGTATAATCATAAAATAGGTACCAATCTCCTGTGCATTCTTCCTCACTGAACTGTAGCTAGTTCCTCTGCTCAGGAAAGATACCGGGCGGAGGGTTGTCATGAATAATAGTATAGGTTATTGTCATAAATTCATTCAAAAAGTTTGAATAACCCAGCCCGTTTTCCAACTGATGCACTGCAGGGTTCCAGTCAAAGACAAGTTTTGGTTAAGAATTTATCCTCGAAACCTTTTCTAGACCCAAACCCTCGAACTTATCAGCCTGTTGGAAGAGGAAGAGGTAGAACACCATGGAGTAGAAACGAAAATGGTTGATGTCCGAGAGGTCTTGGAACTAGGTTTGGATGGCGGAGGCCAAAAAACTAGGGATATGCAGAACGACCCCTGATTGTGACATTAACCATAAAAGGGCTACAAATTCCTTTGAGACTCGCTTGACCCCCTCTATACCTAGTACCCCCGCAATGAAAGCAAGTGTTGGCTGAAGGTCTTCCTTGAATGTATTCAGAGGCACCGAGTCCGAAGACGGGAAAGTTGTAAGGCAGGAGTCGGAAATAGCAACGATGAAATTGCTCTGCTGCCTCCAGGGTAACTTGGAAAACTGACGGGCTAACGACATTTCAGTGAAATTGACATAATTTGAACTGGGAGGGTAGCAGAGGGCTTTCCTGATGATTTCGGAAGATATACTAAATATGTTGTTCCCTTGAGTTGATAGGAACATATCTCGGCACTCATCATAAGCTTCTCTGAGCCAACATATTAATTCCACAACTGGGTAGACGGGTGAAGCAATTTGGTGTTATAGTCCAGACAAAACAACTCTGAACCTATCCCTATTCTCTAAATGCTTCCTGAAAATATCAGGCTTGACGCTACTGATAAGGAAAGGGTATTGTGGGTCTCGAATGTGGGCTTGCATGTCTGTGAAAGGCTCAGGTCCAGGCGTAGCCCTGGACTCACGAACTTGAGGGGTTTCGGGCTTCGACTTCTTAATCTTGATTCTACCCATGACCATTATGAAAAATGAAAATCGGAAGGAAACTTAGATAGTGAAAAAGGGATGGAATACCTGGGCAGTAAGGAAAATGCTCAGGAGAAAACGACGCAGGGAAGTTGAAAGTGACTTGGTAGACCTGGTACTGGAAGCTCACGCTTTAGCTATACGATATTTCGTAAAAGAAAGTATTTTACCACAGCAAGCACATAACAGGGTTAAACGGATTTGGATTACCCGAAAAACGAGGCCAGGATGACACTTGTAGGGCTGAAGTCATAAGGACGTCGATAGTGGGACGCGTGGCAACTGGCTATTGGTTATCAGAGTTCGGTTAGGTGTATACCATGCGCCGGGTTAAATACCGGTACTGGTCGTGTACCGGGTGTCCTAGTACTTACCTTACCTTCGTTGCTTGCGACAGCTGTTACTCGAATGGGCCCAATAGAAAGTCCAGCGGGGTCTTGGAATGGATCTAAGCCCGCAGACATCACCCCATGGAATACCTGTCTCAGATCCCACCGCTGCCACATCACCATCATTCCGGGGGGTTGAGCTTTTGCCTTCTCCCTGCCATCTTTGATCCCCCCGGAAACGCTTAGCGCTGCCTTCTCCTCTTGACTGTTCGTAACTCGAGTGGGTCCCGCTCTTATACAGCTATATGGAATATATATGTAATCTTTTGTTTTGGGTAAATTTTTACCAAAAATTTGAACTTATATGTCCTATTTCCCTTTTATATGCCTTTTCACTTACACCAAATCACTCACTCCTTTAAGAATTTCTCTCCTTTATGTTTCGGGTGGCCCCCTCCTTGAAGTTTCTTAGGGCGGTGGTGAATGATATAACAACACACTGAAAGAAAATATCAACACCGCATGAATTTTTGCCTTACCAGACCGCCAACAACATTTTGAGATCGAGACATATGCTAGTGGGTACGCCAGGGGAGAAGTATTGATGCAACAAAGCAAACTTGTATGTTACCATTCAGAGACATTCTCCCTAGCTGTTGTGAATGATCCTACATATGAAAAGGAGTTGCATGCCTTGGTTCAAAGTGTGAAAAAGTGGAAGCACTATTTGATTGGCAAGGAGACCATCATTCACACAAATCACCAGCCCTTGCAATACCTCTAGTCACAAACCAAGCTTCGACAATCATGTCATTTCCAATGGATGGGATTCCTCCAACAGTTTCACTTGGTAATAAAATAAAATAAGGGCACCAACAACAAAGTGGCAGATATTCTTTCTCACCCTCCTATCTCTGCATCTATAGTTTTGCAAAATTCTTCTTTGTCTTTTGAAATTTATGCTGAACAATATGCTGATGATGAATATTTTAAAGAGGTTTATGCAAAGCTGACTCATGGATCACAGGTGGAAAGTTACCATTTGCAGGGAAAGTTGTTGTACCATCTTGGAAAACTTTGTATTCCCACCAATGAAAGGATACATGTAATCAAAGAGGTACATACCTCTCTTGTGTTGTGTCAGTTTGGTGTAGGAAAAACAAATTTTCACTTACAAAAGTTTTGTTATTGTGACTCAATATGTAAAGGAATGTGTGTTTTGTTTAGTTTGCAAGCCCTCTAATATAAAATTGGGTCTCTACACACCACTCTTTATTACGAGTCATCCATGGAAAAGTGTGTCAATGGATTTTGTTGGCGGTTTTCCTTTGTCTAGGAGAGGTCATTACTATTTGTTTGTTGTTGTGGATTGATTAGAAAAATGTGTGTCTTAATGCCTTGTAAAAAGCAGGTCAATGAAGAGAAAACTTCTCATCTCTTATTCCACTTTTTATCTATCCATTTTGGGCTACCCACATCCATTGTGTCTAATTGATACTCTTGTTTCCTTAGAGAGTTTTGGATGATTTTGTGGAGAATGATGGACACCAATCTGAAGAGGAGCATGGAATTTCATCTACAGACTGAAGGACAAACAAAGGTTGTCAGCTACACAATGATACATTTACTCAGGGGCTATTATGGCAAGCATCCCTAGTTATGGGACAAGCAACTTCCTTGTGTACAACATGCATACAACTGGGTAGTGCATTCATCCACTCAAAGTTCAGCGTTTGAGACATACTTTGGATATTTTCCAAAGGATCCGTTAAACATGGTATTTGGCAGATATGAATATTCTAGTAGGAAATATGATAGGGACAAAGCACGAAATTTCATTCAACGATTTCATATGGTTCACCAGGCAGTGCAAGAGAAGTTGGAGAAAAGTCAATCTCGATACAAAGCCCGACATGACAAGCACCATATTGATCACAAATTACAAGTTGGAGACAGGGTGTGGCTCCACATAATTAAAGATAGGATGAAAGGGGAAGTAAAGAAGTTGAGACCAATCCGATATGGCCCATTCACCATATGGGAAAAGATTGGAGACAATGATTTTTGTCTCAATTTGCAAGCATACATGCAAATGTACTTAGTGATGAACGTTGAAATCTTGAAGCTTTATGAGCCTCCTTTGACCATGGAAACCGAAGAGGTTAGGCAGGTTCCTACAATGGACAAATTTGCACTCGAATACTTGGACAAGCTACTCGAGGATATCATTCGTGATAGGAGAACTAAGACTTCATGAAAAGGAGATGTGGAGTACATTGATATTGGTATCAAGGGAATGCATCCAAGTAAGGCCCGCTGAATTGAAAATGAGAAAGTAAGGGGAAAATTCCATCACTTGCCAATTTACCAATAAAGCCTTTGGCAGTATAAAGGCTCATTAGTGGGGAGGAATGATCCAGGTGGCTCTAGAAATGCTCAGGATCTAGAAATAAATCAAAAATCAAAGTCACTGGATTGAAGTGAAGCCAGGTTCATATCTAAGATCTCGTTGCAATATTTTCAACGACGTGAACAATGCCTCAATCTGAGTTCATTTGTGAAAATTATGTCCATTCAAATTTTTGGTCAAACTAGGCCCAGTGGCATTCACTAACGAGGCAATAATTTAGAAAAGGATCGAGGCACGAAATCCTGCCACCGGAACGTGCAAATTTGTTTCGTCTTTAGTCTGTTTGGTGACCCAAATTTTGGCCGACGAAATTTTTAACCTTCTAGTTCCAAATATATAAAAATAACAGGGTGGCGGGCCATCAACCCCGCCACCATCCAACTATATATATATATATAAACTAGGGTGGTGGGCCGTAAACCCCGCCACCCCCCAACTATACAAAACATATGTTTGGAACCATATGGGTCGGGCACTTGTCGACCAAGCAGCTCTGTTACCAACGATCCAACTATTGCCAAAAATAAAACGCAGAGGATCCATAACGGGGGGTCCCATAAGTTGGACCCAGGGACCACCCCCCAAATGTATTCCTTAATATGACTCTGCCAACCAACGGGCTAACAACCTGTTCGTTGAAATCTCTACCTGAAAACTCGTATAAGAATGCACTTGTGCCGTTCAACCGGGGAGGAGTAGGAGCGAAGTGGAGTTCCAACCAAGGTGGAACCACGACCAATGGAACCCTGAAGTTGGGTTCCAAGAGAAGAACCTTGACGTAGGGGTATCTTTTGATGCCAAGAAAGATTCCTTGGGGGTTCAGAAGTGTCGGTGTCAGAATGTGATGAAATTTATAGTAAATTTTCACGATTTTTCGCCATGAATCCAAACATGCAACCTGTTTCTCCAGCATAGATCCAAATTTGTAGGCCATCCCCAGAAGTGGAGGTATAAGGTGTCATTTTATAATTTCTTGTAATTTATTTATGCTCCCATTTAATGAAAGAAACCTGTCCACATTGAGTAGGGGCTGGAGACGTAGCCCACATTGGGTGAACTCCGTTATCAAATTGTCTTGTGCCTTTGATCTCATGGTTGCTTTCAATTTCCACATGTTTCAGGTGTTTATGTTACTTGGTTACATGCTCTTTTAAGTGAAATTCGGTATGCATCATTGAAGTAAAAATATTTGGATCAGTATTATATTCAACATATAAAAAAATTTGAAAATTATATATATATATATATATATATATATATATATATATATATATATATATATATATATATATATATATATATATATAATGTTAACCAAAATATTGATAATTATAATTGTTAATATAAGAACTAATTCTCATGAGCTTCAAAGTCAAATTGGGTGTTGATCAATTCCCAAAACAATTTGGGACAAAATAGTGTGTCACCTTTGGGATACTAAAAGAGTTTAAGATGAAAAGTACTTTCTCTTGGATTGTCCGTCTTTAACTCACATCCGTTAAAGTAAAATGTTAAATAATCTCAATTAAACTCTTACTTTCTTATGGTCTGATAAACTATATTGGTCTTAGTTAATCATCATCATTATATATATTCAAAAAACAATAAATCACAACAAAATTTAAGGCTAGCTTTTAAACAAAATAGCCTTATTCACGAGAATCTCATGATACAATTTCAAGAAAAGACACGTTTTTTTGTTATTTAAAATATATTTTTGAATGCATAAATGGATTCAACACCGTGAAAAACCCCTGGTCACTAGAATTCTAGAGATTAAACAACTTAAACTCAAATTTTTAAAAATCTTTGCTAAATTTTGGTTAAAATTAACAATAAAAAATATCATGAAAAAGGCCATTCCGTCTATAAGTGAGATTAAGCATATTTTTAATATGCATATGTTTATTTTATATATTTAACTTTGATATATTATTGAAATATTACACTTCTTTTTTTAACTATTTTTAAATATATAAATTTATATAATTTAGGGCATAAACTAATATACGAAATGGTTTTTTGTCCAAAATCCTGCAATTCAATTTCCTACAAGATTGTGATTTCTTATTGTTTAAAATACACTTTTGAATGTATAAATAAATTTAGCACCGTTAAAAAGCCCCGAAGCACTCAATCTTTACAAATTAAACAACTTAAACTTCCAATTTTTAAAATATTTTTATTTATTTAAATTTTATATTTTATTTAAAAACTACACTTCTACTCTCTCTATATATATATGAATGCCAATAAAATGTAAAAATAAAATAATTTTTAATTTATACATGTTTCTTTTATATATTTACTTTTATATTTTATTAAAATATTACACTTATTAAAATTATTTATAAATTTATAAATTTATATAATTTATGTGTGTGTGTGTGTGTGTGTATATATATATATATATATATATATATATATCTTCTGAAAAAAAAAAAAATAAAAAAATATATATATATATATATATATATATATATATATATATATATATATATTCAAAAATATTAAATAATGTTGTTGTAAATGTTTAAGAACAAGATGATGTGATCACCAAAGGAAAACACTTTTATACACCAATTCAATTCCTTGCCCCGATCGAGATGATATATTGGACATGATCAACATTTTGTCCCACCAAGCTTAAAAAAAAAATAATAATAAATAAAAACAAATTTTAAATATTAAAGTATTTTTTCAATTTAGATATGTTTATTTTATATATTTTTATATATTATTGAAATATTACATTCCTATTATAACTTTTTATAAACTTATGAAATTATTTAATTTTAGTGTATATAATATAAATAAAAACTAACATATTAAAATAATGAAAATAAAGATAAATAAATAGAAATACAAAATATTATTTAAAAAAATCACGTTATATGTAAATTAGCAATACGACGCCCACAACATTCTCAAAGTTAACCTAACCCGTATTGGTTTATCCCTTGTTTTCAAGTTGGACCTTCAAAGACATCATTCTGTGAGTGCAAACAACTTAGATTTTTTTAAGGAGAGTAGCTTTTAGGCTTCAGGGTTTTTTTTTTTTTTTTAATATTATGAACCTGTTTGAATTTTGGAACATACCCCCTATTATCCGCAACTCTCACTGAGGTTAGAAGAAGGCAGTTACTATGCTAACCCAATCTCCCTGGTCAAGTTATGGAAATGGGGTCCAAATTTTTCTCTTTCTTTTACTCCCAGGAAACTCAAAAGGAATGACACCATTGCCTTCATCTCGTTGAGACGGTCCCAATGGTATAATTTTTTCTCTGATTTGACTCCCGGATCCAAAGATATGGTCATCCACAGGTCAAAGATTTAATTAGTGTCACCTCACCAACCTGCCAAGTGGCACCTGCGTGGTTCCCACGTGGAGTTCCTAGTTGTTCCCTCTCTCCCTCATGGCAGCGTTACCATAGATATTGACATGTTCATATTGGTCACTTAATACCTAATATACGTAGGTGTGACCCAACCCATCACACATATGCGATATATGAAAATTGTTACGAGTGCAGGCCCCTCGAAGGCCATGTCACCCTGTTGCAGTGAACCCCGATGAGTCTTACCACTGCTCCCCGCCAAACTTCCAGGGCATTCATTCTGGGCTACATTAGTGGTTCCAACTTTGCACTTGGGCTTAGCCTCCCCTCTTGACCCGTTAACGAATACATTTCCGCCACATATCTCTCGTCCCCACAAAACAGGGCCCCACATGCCAAGTCACCGTGGGTAATGGATCTTGGTGGATCTATCACGCCCTTCAGCCAAATATTATGAATACCAAAGTTCAGGGTGACATTATCCTTCTTTAATCTACCCACGTGGATGGGGTCCCACATAAGATTTGAACCCCAACCATTCATGGGTTCCCCGTTGTGTGCAGTTTGGAAGGATTTCCCGCTTTATTCGCAAGGTAACATGCCCCACTACCACATCATCCCAAGGATAATACCCTGGAAATTTTCCACCATGCACCATATGAAACCTCTGGGGTCATCCAACGGTCATAGCGCCTCCCCATCGACAACTCATATCTCTCCCCCTTCGCACATGGACATGGGGTTTAGCCATATGACACTTACAATGGGTGTATCACCGCACTTTTATAAGCCCTAACTTGCGACCCTTGTGGCATACACATATATTGAAATTTTTTCCCTTAGTGATTGGTCTCGACACCCCATAACATGGGATTATTTAACACAAAGGCTAGGCCCTATTGCTAAACCCCGCTCTCTCCATATATGTACAAATGATCTTAAATATTAGATCCAGTGGTTTCCCAAGGGCTTCCCCGTTAACGCCAGGTAACTATACTTAATATGAACCCTTGCCCAAGCCTTCGACACGTATTTCACACACATACACACATGTTCATCCAAGCTATCATCCCTGAGCTTGAACTCCTTCATCCCAATCCATCCAAAAAAAAGTTCACACATACACACAATTTCATCCAAGCTATCCTCCCCGAGCTTGAACTCATTCATCCCAAATCATCCAAAAAATGTCTGATTGAACTATAAACACACACACACACACACACACACATATCCTGTCTATCTCTCCTAAGCTTAGTAATGTTAAAACATGGCTTAATAGCCAATTCTCTTTAATTTCATAACATATACAACAAAGATTTGTGCATTCATTTTCCCTGAGGCCCATTAGACAAATCTCAGGCTCACAAAAAATTGGAAATCTATCTAAGGCCTCTTGACCAATAATAAATAGAAAACAAGCCCATGGGAACCAGAAAACAAAAAAGAATATTTTACCCGCATATGGTCAGCCATTTCCAACGTGGATTCCTCTAACCCAAAGTGCCTCCAATGCACTTTAACTTTCTCTATTGCTTGATTCTAGAGCGTGAATTGTCTCCAATCCAGGCTGCATAGAGGTTCTAGTTGGAACTCTCCGTCTGGTTCCAACTATATCATAGACCAATAAATTACATGATTAACATCTTCTACATATATTTTAAGCAATGAAAAATGTAAAACATCATGAAGTTTCACTAATGGTAGCAAGACCAACCTATAATCTATTGACGCTATCCTTTCAAGCACTTCAAACGGTCCATAAAACTATGGTTCCAACTTAACACATTACCCAATTTTCAAGGAGCTCTTTTTGGGTCTAACTCGTAGGTATACATGCTCCCCAACTTGGAATTCCTTGTGCTCTTTTTATATCCTGTGCCACCTTTAAATTCCTGCTGCTAGTGTGCAATTCTTGTTCCATTTCCTTCAACATATCAGGCCCAATAAGGACCATGTTCACTGACTCACTACATCTGATAGAGTGTTACAACTCCTCCTAACAATGCTTCAAATGGGCTCAATTTTAATGATTCCTAATACTTGTTGTTGTATCTAAATTATACAAGTGGAAGTTACTCTTACCACTTGTTTGGTGCATTACATACATTCTATCATGTTCTCGATAAATTTATTCATCCTCTATGTTTTCCCATCAGTTTGAGGGTGATATGTTGTGCTAAATGCCAAATCTGTTCCCAAGCCTTCCAACGACTCTTTCCCAAAATATGAAGTAAATTTGGCATCTCTATCCAAAATGATTTTCATAGGAACTCCATGCAGTCTCACAATCTCCTTTATGAAACCTTGAGCTAGCTCACTAGTTGAATTTGTAGATTTAACAATCACGAAGTGAGCCACCTTGCACAAATTGTCGATCACTACCATGATTGCATCATGTTCTTTTGGAGTCCTTCACAACCGTGTAATAAAATCCATCGAAATCACTTCCCACTTCCATTTTGGAATGGGAATGGGCTGCATTAATCCAGTTGGGTGCTTACACTCATTCTTCACTTGTTGGTACTCTACGCACTTTGAGATCAAATGAGCCACCTCTCTTTTCAAATGTTGCCACCAATAAAATATTTTGATGGTCATTGGAGTCTTTTGATATCTCGTATGGCCAAAATATGGCTTCACATGAAACTATCTTGATACGAGTTTCTTCAAGTCACTACTATTTGGGACATAAATTATGTTTTTTAATTTAATCAACCCCTTTCTGTAAGGAAATAGTACTTACCTTTATTGTATTGAGATTCCTACTATATCTTCTCCTTTAATTGTTGATACTTTTCGTCTTGCTACCCAATGTTTTTGATCTTTTATTCAAGATCAATCCAATAGGAAATGATGGCTATTATACAATTTATTTGCACTCTTCTACTGAGTGTGTCAACCACTTTGTTCTCCTTGCCTTAAATGTATTTTTATCTCAAAATCAAACTCATTAAGCATAGCTAGCCATCTAGCTTGTCGAGCATTTAATTTAGGCTGGTAGAACAAATATTTCAACCCTCTATGATCGGTAATTAGAGTAAATTTTCTACCGATGAGGTAGTGTCTCCACATTTTCAGGGTGTGAACGATGGCAGCCAATTCCAGATCATGAGTCACATAATTCTGCTCATGCTCATTTAACATTTTTGATTCATAGCAAACCACTTGGCCCTCATGCATCAAGACTCCACCAATTCCCTCATTATAGGCATCTATGCATATAATGAAATCCTTTTTAGGATATGTTGTTCTTAGTACTGGTGCATTGGTTAATATCTGCTTTAGCTGATAAAAACTTGTTTCATAATATTTTGTCCATCCAAACTTCTTTCCTTTCCTCCGCAAGGTGGTAATTGGACAACCGATCTTGGGGAAATTCTTAATGAATCTCTTGTAATAGCCTGCCAATCACATGAAGGACCTAAATTTAGCCACATTTTTAGGCATTGGCCATTCCATGATGGCTTTAAACTTCTCGGGATCAAATGATACTCCCTCTCTTGAGAGAAATGCCCCAAATAATGGATTTGTGATTAAAAGAAATCAAATTTCTTAATATTTGCATAAATTTTGTGTTCCCTTAGTAATTATAACTCTATAGCCAAATGTTCTTCATGTTCCTCCTTGCTCTTAGAATAGACAAAAATGTCATCAACAAACACTATCACAAATTTATCCAATTAAGGATGGAACACATTGTTCATTAAGCACATGAAATTTGTAGGGGCATTATTAAGGGCAAAGGGCACCACTACAAACTCGTAATGCCCACACCTTGTTTTGAAATACATTTTATGGATGTCTTCCTCCTTGATGCGTACTTGATGGTATCCTTACCTTAAATCAATATTGGAGAAGATTTTTTCTCCTCTTAATTGATTGAATAGATCATCTATTTTTGGCAAAGGATATTTGTTTCTTATGGTCACCTTATTCAACTACTTGTAGTCAATGCATAGCCTGAGCGTGCCATCCTTTTTCTTTTCAAACAAAATTGGTGTTCCCCACAGGGACACACTTGGTCATGTAACCCTTGTCAATCATCTCCTTTAGTTGTAACTTTAATTCAACCAACTCAATAATGTTGATCCTGTATGGTTCCTTGGACATTGGTGCTGCTCCTGGCATCAAGTCTAGAAAAATTTACCTCTCTATGGGGAGGTAATCCATGTATATCTTCAGGGAAAAACATATTGGAACTTATTCAGAATGGGATATTTTGATAAAATTTCATTGTCGCTTCCCTCAGCGTTATGATTAGCTTTAGCATCGCGGGAAATTTGCAGAACAAATGAGGTGCATCTCTTATCGTAGCTTCTCTTGCCTTGCATGGTTGTGATCACTTTCACTGAAGTATGTTTCCTTTTTCCTCATAACACTCTTCTCTCTTCAGTATCTTCTAGGAATTCAATGGCCTTCTCATAACAATCTACTTTTGTTCGATGTGCGTACAACCAGTGCATGCCTAGCAGCACATTAGATGCACCCAAAGGAAGAAAATTAAGGTTTTCGCTTGTTGGCATACCATTGAGTTCAAATGCACGTGATTTTACCTATTGGATCACCCTTATTTTGGTTCTTATTTCTAATTGAACCAAACATGAGTATGCGTGCATCTCTTTAGCTAGTTGGCATGTATCCACAAGTTCAGGACTAATATAGCCGTAATTAGAGCCCGGTCAATTAAAATAGAAACAATTTGATTATGGAGCTTACCTTCCATTTCAACTATAGAAGCTTGATGGTAAGCCTATCATTTTCCACGACTACGTATATCCTAGTTATAACATGAGCCATATATCCCATTATTTAGGCTTCTTGCATGTTGTAGAAATATGGCCCAACATCCCTCTCTTGTGGACAATCTACCTATTTAGTCAATTTAGTGTCCTAAATTGCTTTCATTAATGATCAACCAGGGCTAGTAAGCTGATGAAGTTTGGTGCACCATATCTGCTTAAGAAACCTATACCTTACTTCGTTGTGTTGTGTTTTATGTTGTTTTTAGGGGGGGTTTTGTTCCTTGAGATCTAAGGATGGTTAATCTAGAATTATGAAAAGACTTAAGT